>JALIZF010001406.1:0-287908 GCA_029948255.1 Telmatactis stephensoni
AAAAATGGGTGCAGAGTCTATTAGTGTCTATTAGCTTAGTAACTATTTCACAAATCCGCTGAAAATCACTCTAAAACTTAGTCATCTTCAAGATACTACAGAGTTCTTGTTCAAACAATTAGTTAAATAAATATACTAATAATAAGTACATGTAATATCCAATGGGAACAGTTGTGTAATGAAGCACTGCTTTTGTTTATTTAGCAAGGGATTCTTTGTTTTTTATTTTTGTTTATTTTAGACCTTCCATAATCTTCCTTCTCAATTCTTATTTTGGGCAGAACACAGCATTTTCCATGGAAAACTATAGCTCAGTTTTTTCTTGAGGTAATATAGCTGGCTCAGAGTTTCTGCTTTGTCTAAATGTTCTGCTTCATATTTTCAAACTTCAAAGTTTCCCTGTCTCTCTGATGTAACCTTTTTTCCAGAAAGAGAACAGAAAGAAAACATTCCTTCATATAATACGGATGTAAGTTGGCCTTGCAATTGTTGATGTCCTTAAAGTTGAACAGACTAACTTTTGATTTTCCTGGTTTTCCATAACATAATGAAAATGAATTTGTGTTTGGTGAGGTCATTCAGTTAAATTGAGAGGTGAATTTCTTGCTCATGCTTTCATTCTTCTCACAGAAAGGTAGTCTCCCTCGCAGCCGTGTTTAGCCTTGGTCGTCATGCAACACTCCCTCAGAAAACACGGCTGTTTCAACAAGCGCTACATTCCATTCCAATTGTATCAGTTGTCCAATCAGAAGATACATCAGCAAATGGTCCATTTCCCGTGTTACGGAAATGAGTTTTATATCTGTCACCACAAAGACAACTTAAACATTGCACTACCAAAAATAAGTTTCAAATTTTTCAATACAAAAAGATCTATAAAGATGGAAGATCAGTAAAACTTTCTTCTTTGTATATTTCTCAAACGATACCAGATACTTCGAATGAAACAAAGTGAAGTGTTTGTAAACTAGCTGTTGTTTTGGGATCCGAGGTTAATCCAATTATTCTCCAAGTCAACAAAACGCTATATGTAGACCTTTTGGCTCGAATGACTCCTTGATTTTGAGAGTCAAGCTCTGATTGGTTAACGACTTGGAATGGAATGTAGCGCTTGTTGAAGCAGCCGTGTTTTTCTGAGGGAGCGTTGTGTGACGAGGCTAAACACGGCTGTGAGGGAGACTAACAGAAAGGGCAGTTGATAAAGATTTTCCTTAGATCTTAGAGCAGGAAACTGGGTATTACAGGCTAATCATCTTTTGGCATCTTTAATACAGTTGATGTATGGCTGCATCTATGAACCGCCTCTTCAGGGTTCTTGGAGATGACTCTTCAAAGTTGAAACAATTCCAGTTTTGAAGGAATTTTTTAGGCTTTTTTTCAAATTTATTTTCTTAACTAAAGTAAATCATGTTTCCAAAAATGGACTATTTGATAATTAAAGCATTTACTAAATGGATAAATAGGCCCTTTGCAGCATGTTCGAATGCAGCTCAAATTGGAGGGCAAAACAAAAGAATTTCAATGTCATATTGGGTGGAAGCCATTGTTTTTGCCCTCCAAAATGCGCTCATTCGGACATGCTGCAAAGGGCCTATTATATCAAATAAATGTATAAATGTATAAATGAATAAATGGGTGAATGAATGAATAAATGAATGAATGAATAGATGGATGAATGGATGGAGGATTGAATAAATGTGTAAGAGACACTCTTCCCCTCCCACTTGATTCTTTAGTAATTGTACTTTTACTTCGTGAATGATTATTTAATGTTGCAATCCAAATTTGCACTTTTGCTCTTTGCAAAAAGCATTGAAAAATGGGAAATTTTTCCATTTTGAACCTCAAATCATCTGTTTTGCAGTCTTTGTCCAGAAATTCCTTTTATTGAAAAGAAATATATGTGTTTTTAGCAAGCAATCCTAATTTGATAAGAATTCAATGAAAATTTTGTCAGTGCAAAAATGCAAATTTGGATTGCAACCTGTTATTAAAATAACTAGTATCTTTGTTGTGTAATCTTTATCTTGTTATTTAATTCTTCTTGTGGTATCATGTTTTTAAGTACACCTGTTGTTGATTCTGTACAAGTACGATTCATGCTGTTTTTGGTACTCTTTCAGTTCAAGTTTTAAGTCCCCTTTTTGTACTCGTAAGGTGTTCAAGTTTTCAAGTTAAAAGTACCTATCCTTAGGCGTAGTGCTGGGACAGCAATGTCCTAACTTCTACTTGTTTTTTTAGAATACTCATTTTGCTTAGTCTACAATGGTTATTAGTTGTGATAATTCATCTGTCATTTCTATGATTCACTTAATTAGTCTTTAATTTATGTACAATTAGACGCACACGTGCATTCACTCGTGCCCCGGGAGGCTCCAATGACCGGCCCCCTTCGTACTCTTCCCCGAGCCGTTTCACGCATTCTTCACCATTCCAGGAAATAGTTAACCATTACATAATAAAGACCTTTTTTGACCTTTTTAAAGAATATCTGATTAGTCAATAATTTGTCTGGCGATCAGCAGCTATTAGTGGTTGCCTTTGTCCTTCTATTATCATGAAAGGGTATTATATATCTCCGACGTGCAAAAATATTACCTGCAAATATACCAGACTATAAAAGACTTCTACAATGGCGTTTTTGACACAATAACAAATCGTGTATTTTTTCGGTCATGTTTCAGATGTTTTATCCATTACGTGAGTAAACGCATCGGGTCAAATACATGTAGAACCTTTATAGTTCCATGAAATAAATAAATTGTCTGGCCAGAATTTTGGTGTTAAAATTCAGTACAAACCTCTCAAGATCTCTTGAATGCTTGAATGAGAAATATAATTGACTTGCCTCTATATGCATTCGTTTAGCAACATGTAGGGTGAGAAATTCGTAGATTTCCAGCTCAAAGGAATTACTCTGAGTTGCGAGAGCTTCGTTTTCAAGTACTTCATTGAGAGTTCAATATTTGGTCAAAGTATTGGAGATGAAGCTCAAAATAACAGCCCATTCTGAAGCTCTTATAAGTGTCTAGGTATATCTCAACTTAAAAGCTCCATTTTCTATTGTCTCACTGCTGGAAAAGCCTCTCTCTGAAAGCTATTTTTTGGGCTGTCCGCCATCTTGCATTCCTAAAGTTCCTGACTGGCATTCACTTCGAAGACCTTCGAAGAGTTCGCACTCGCTCAAAGGTGATGAATGAAGGGCATTGTTTCTTACGCTCTTAACCAATCAGGAGCTTTAACATGTGACCAATTGTGCAAGAATGCCGCATTCTCGAGACGAACACAGGAAAAAAAAACATTTGCAGTTTATAACTCATTCCCGGCCTATGGCCTGGGCACAAGTAACTATGATATCTTAATCTATGTATATATGTATCCATGTTTTTTATCAATCATTTATCAAAATATTTTAGTCATAAAAATCATTAAAATCGATCATGCCTTCACTGTTGTGTATATTACCAAATGCCTGGAGATTGCAAGAATATTATTGCTAATTATACTACACTTTGATCATTATTGTGTTACTTTAAATTGCAGTTTACGTTAAGGAATTAAATAAAGGTTGACAATTGGCAACGTCTGTGCCCCATTGTAGTGATTCGATTATTCCTGACAGTAAAAATACCCCAGCCAACGCATGTGATAGCTCACAAAATGAATGAATAGATAAATGAATGCACAAAACAAATACTGTATTATCCATTCAGATACTATCCCCATCAAACATACCTTAGACCATTCTGAGATACACAAGAAGCAAAACACATGATCACATTTATTGGGTGAACCAAGTTGTTGTCCAGTAAGTGACATCAAACATATGGGGCAATCAGTTGTGTTGAAATTGCTTTCATCGCCATCATTCAATGATATGTCTAATTCATCATTTTCTGGTCTTTCTTCTCCTTCATCTTCTTTGTTGAGATCTTCTTCTACATCAGTGTTTTCTTCTTCTTCCTCCTCCTCGTCATCATCATCATCAATAGTGGCAACGTCATACTCACTACATGTTTCATAATTTGACTCTGTATTATAGAGAAATTTTGCATTGTTTTACTTACATAAAAGCCATGCAAATTTATCAAAATTTGAACTTATTTTTACTGGTTAAGTTTACACAGATAAGATCTGCTTTCCAGTTTACACTCATCATATTAACCTCTATATTTTACTTAATGACATTTTTTGCCAGGAAAGGAATATCTAGAGTACCCATCCATCAATCCCAAGGGGGATTAATTGGTTATTTATGGCATCATATTTACCTTCACTATCACTGTCTCCCCCTTCTTTGTCTTCCAAAGAAGCATCAATAAAGGTGTCCATAAATGTACAGTCTTCTCACATCATTCTGACAAAGTGAAGATAAGAATTTAATATACACTGTATGATTTAAAGCTACAGTATTTCATTTTTAGAGGGTGGACAAGTCAGCAAAAAGACACAGTCACACAGTCACATGTTGGTGTATAGACCTGGGAGTTCATCCAGTGGTTTCCTGTTGAATGAGGGGCTACTCGTTCCCGGCCTATGGCCTGGGCACGAGTAATAAGCTTGATGTATTTTTTTATTGTAGTAATGGCCTATGAAAAGGCTAGAAATACACACAAATGAACCAACTAGGGCAGTGAACGAACAAAGCAAATACTTTTGGTTTCCACAGGTATCGGCTCAAAGCAGAGGTTGCCCTTGATAATCATATTTCCATGTCAAAAGTAACAGGGTTTGTATCAATTCTTAGCTTGCAACCATTAATTCCCAGGAAATTCAAATGGAGATTGAAATGAACAAAAGAAACAGTGGCCATGCTGGTGGACTTCAAAAAAGAAAATCACTACTGTGACTGGTAGACCTTTTGTTTAATTCATTCTCCTGGAATAGCAGCAAACCAAGAATCTGGTTCAACCTATAGCCTAATGATCATTAATGATCAGTGGTGTAGCAGTTAATGGTGTATTGTGAAAAGGTCTACTTAAGAATAGCTGAATTTAGCTTTATGATATCTTGGATTGTAAGAACATTGTGGTCAGTGACACTGCAACTCATTGATAAATTAGCTTAAATGTTTATCAAAGATTAGAACTTTGACACATGAACTAATTAATAAACTAATCCAACTTAACAAACACAACGTTAAATACTTACAAAACTATTTCCCCATTAGTATAAACGATCGGTCCACAGGTTATCACAAAAAAATATTCAACATGGTGGCCGCCATTATCGGATTGCATTGTGGGAAATGGCCTTAATATAAATAGTCCCGAATATGGTCCCGAGCTGGTCCCGTGGATCCCCCTCGGTATCCCGAAGCTGACTTGAGCTTAAATATATATCTAAAGGAGACGCTGTTGAAAGAAAAAGGTATCATTTTCAAGCGAAAGCAAAGGTTATTGCTTTTTAGTCCAAAAATGGCTAAGCCTCAGCATGCTTTTTACAATTAGTGCCTTGGGCTTCCTGTGTCTACCAGTGTATTTTCTAATCTTTTCCTCTTAAGGTTAGATATTTATTTCTCTCTTAAAAAGTAAATACGTAATAAAAGAGAGAGTTTAAAGCTAAACGGAAAGTTATACTGGATAATTTTCTGATTTTTCCTGATTCAAAAATTTTACAGCTGTTCGGAAGATCGTCGTAAAATGTTCGTGTATTTTCCCAAAAGGCTTTGTGAGTGATAAAAAACATGGCGGATGGTCCTGCGGGAGTTCGCCTCGAGTCCAGTGAAAGTCTTGTGCATAGCATCGATTCTGTTGCACTGTCCGACCAAAGGTATGTTATAAGCTACTCTTTTAGTTGCCAAACCAGCATAAGCATTCTCTGAGCTCCTGTTAGCGTGTAATTTTTGCTTAATGAGGTTTAACATTGTGATACTGAACAAAGTGAAATTTACGACCATGTCGAACCATCTTCAAAGTGAAATCGATTTTCGGCCGCTATTAAGAATACAAAGTTAAGTAACAAGTTAATGATATTTTCTTGTCTTTGTTATTAATGTTATCTTGTTTTGAAATTGTTATAAAGGCTGCATTGTTGATTCCCTTTGACAAGCTTTCTACTCTAGCTACGCTTCCATTTCATGCTGCCTTGTAAACTACGAGATTCAAAGAGTTAATTATTTGTGCACTTTGTGGCAGAAGTTACATTGATCAACAAATTATAATGTATAAAATATGAAGAGAGAAAGAACTAAGAGCGAATGTCCTTGTTTGTATCACACATTGATGTGAGTATACAATAAGTCATCAAATGTACTGGTGTCTCTAGAATTTGATTGTCATCCTCCTGTTAATAAAATTATATGTAAATATGAAGAAAAATTGAAAGCAAAAAGGCAAAATTAATTTTGTAATGGAAGATATTGCACCAGTTACAAGACTTTTATTGGATTAGCATAAAATAAATTCACGAACTAGAAATGAGTTACATGTCCTATGTTCTCGGTTTGCAACATTCCCAGGTGAGTGAATTGAACAAAAGACACGGCAGCAATGTTTGTGTTTTTTTTCTTGATATTCTTTTGTCAAGACCACCACCATGGTGGCCATGTCTGTGCTACGTTCTTCAGGGACTGCTTGCAAACCAAGAATATAGAATATTGCAATAATTTGTATAATTCCTACTCATTCATTTAGAAGAACTTGAGACTGGCAGTTTGGCCATGCTGCTGTCATATTCCAGAGTAATTATGAGAGACTACGATAAACCTTATGCAGTTTTGGTTTGATAAACTTCTTTACCTCCATCCCTCCCTCCCTCCCTCCCTCCCTCCCTCCTTCATCCTTCTTTCCTCCCTCCCTCCCTCCCTCCCTCTCTCCCTCCCTTCCTTCCTTCCTTCCTTCCTTCCTTCCTTCCTTCCTTCCTTCCTTCCTTCCTTCCTTCCTTATCTCCTTGCTTCCTTTTTTCCTCACATCAGTACTTCCTTCCATATTCAATTCCTTCCTTCATTTTTTATTCCTTCCTTCAATTAATTCATTTTCTTGATTTCTTTTTCAGTTCATGTCATGATTCTTTAGACGATGGTAAAAGTGATGATTTAGATAAAGGTAGTATATCTCCACTAGACAATGCAGAAGAGTGCATTAAAGCATTCCTTCATCAAGGGGCATTTGATTCACTAGAACAAGATACAGCTGATGCTAACCCTTTGATACAAGCCATCAAAATACAGTCCATCAATGAAACCAAACAAATCACAGAAGAGAATGATGATAGCCAAGATCAAATGTCACAAGTAGAAGAAACTTTAACTTCAATACTACAATTAAAATGCTTGGTATCAGAATCAACCATGTCGGATGATCGCCTTAGTATTACTATAGACGATGATGCAGTGGACCAGTCAGAAATAACTACTGCAACAATGTCAAAGAACATGTCAGTTTCATGTGACAATGTAGAAATGACAGATGAGGTTATAACAGATAATGAGACAAAAACAGAAAAAAAATCTAAAGCCAATCTCGAGGATGATGAGAAATCTGCTGTGGAAGAAACTGAGGAAAAAATGGAGTCAGTTGAAAAAAGCGAAATGAAAGACAAAAAACATCACAAACACCACAAGAAGCATTCTAAAAAGAAAAAGAAAAAGCATAAAAAGGAAAAGAAAGAAAAGAAGAAGAAAGAGAAAGAAAAGGAGGCAAACACAGGTACTATTGTAGATTCAGTTGTTGTGGTTATTGCAGCTAAAATCATTGCATCACAACCGTCAAAGTTGGTAAGGTTTTTGTCTTTTCTGATCTGTCTCTCATTATTGTGAGTGGACCTTACTCATGAACCATTCAGTGATTGGAGATTTGAATCAAGCTCCACCCCCAAACTGATTAACAGATCAGAAAAACCCAAAATCAAACCAAACTTTGTAATTTGCTAGTCACGGTGCAATGATTTCAGCTGTAAATAAATGTTATTTGTTTGTTTCTTTGTTTTCAAACTGCTGAAATTAATTTTCAAATTCATTCAAGTTTATAATCTAATTTCCGACACCTAGCAATGAAGTAGCATTGTTGTCAGAAATTAATATTCATCACATATGCAAGGTACATGTTAAAGGAGGTATAATAAGCTAATGCTTATAGGTAGCAGGTATATAATTGCATGGATATACAATAGTTAGGGAATTATTCACTCTAGGCGCTGACCTCTTCTCTACTTGTATTTTTAATTTTTTGAATATTCCTAGTTCAATTATCTTTGCTGCTGGTAGTCAAGAAGTTCATAAGGAAGCTATTTAGCCCTCAGAGAGTTATGTTTCTGTACCAGTTTAGGGATAATTTTTTCACGCTGTGCAAATTATTTATTTATTTATTTATTTATTTATTTATTTATTTATTTATTTATTTATTTATTTATTTATTTATTTATTTATTTATTTATTTATTTATTTATTTATTTATTTATTTTTTTATTTATTTATTTATTTATTTATTTATTTATTTATTATTTATTTATTTATTTATTTATTTATTGTATTTAATTAATTTATATTTATTATATTTATTTTATTTATTTTATTTTATTTTTTTTCACTGTCATGGTTTAGGGGGTTTTTGGTATGTGAAAGAATTTACATTAAACCTGTGTTTTGTAAGTTTAGATTGCATCATACATGTAGTCATCCAATTCCTGATTCAGACTGGCAAAAGAATCCTCATAAAACTATCTAGTTACAAAAGTTTTTTTGGTATTGTGTACAGTGTTGGTGTCTTGTCTCATTTTCTTGAATTTGGTTTCTAAATTTGTTTTCTGTTTGTTTTTGACTATAAGTTATGAATTCTCATACAGTTACATGTACACTGTACATTCTCTGTTCCCTCTTGCCACACTTTCAACTTCCTTCCTTCCTTCCTTCCTTTCTTCCTCCCTCCCTCCCTCCCTCCCTCCCTCCCTCCCTTTCCATTTACTTTAAACTGTCTGTTCTTTCATTCTGTCATCAATTTCTATTTTCTTTAATGTTATTAGAAATGACAAGCAAACAATCAGACGACTACAAGTCTACCAGTGACTCAGACAGAGAACCAGTTCAAAAGACTAAATGTCAGCTTTTGTCAATAGTTACAATTCCAGATCGAGGTATTGAAACTGACCCTGAAAGCTCAATCACCGCCAAACAAACTGAGCACACTGCTAGAACAGACGACGCACATAAAGATAGCGTGAAGCATGAAAGTAGCAAGGAAAAAACATCACAACCCGATGTAGAAGAGCCGAATAAGAAGAAGAAAAGCAAGAAAAGTCGAAGTGATTCGGGTGATGACGACAAACAACATTCAAGAAAGAGTTTCACAGAAGAAAAGCCGAATAGAAAACACAGTCACGAAAATGACACGGCCGTAAGCATGAAGTCATCGAGAGAAGAAAAAACAAATGAAACTAGGCACGAGTCAAAGAAACACAAAAGAAAATCGCGTAGTAGAAGTCCATCGAAGGAGAAAACAAAAAGCCAAAAACACAAACATCATTCACGTAGTAAAACACCAACGAAGGATCGCCCGCCTTCACTGACAAAACGAAGACACAAATCTCGAAGCATGAGTCCCTCTGTAGAGAACATTTCAGATTCAAAATATCACAGACGTAGATCACGTAGTGCCTCACCAAAGAAAGGTACAACATCAAGGCAATGGAGGAGGTATCAGTCAAGGAGTAAGTCACCAACAGAAGAAAGAACCTCAAAACGAAAACATTATAAGTCGAGAAGTAAGTCGCCGTCCAGCGAAAAAGTATCTCACAAATACCAGCGTCGTAATTCACAAAGTGGAACATCTTCAAAGGATAAAAAATCTATGAGAGCGTTGTCTGATTACAAGTCAAGATCCAATAGAAATCGTACATCTTATTCATCACGCTCTCGGTCGCGCAGTCAGTCACGTAATCGGTCGCCTAGTGCGTCACGCAATCGGTCACCCAATGCGTCACGAAATCGGTCACCCAATGCGTCACGAAATCGGTCATATAGTACGTCATGGAATAGGTCACGGAGTAGATCACGAAATCGGTCACCTTTGAAGGACCACAGATCAGAGAAAAAATACTCAAGGGAAAAGTCTCCAAGGGATCACAGTAAATCCTGGAGATATTCAACAGAAACAAGAGAAGATAAAATATTGAGTAGTATATCATCCCCTGGACATGACTCAGGCACAAACCAGCGGTATCGCTCCTCAAGTAGTATATCTCCTACAAGAATACTGGAAACTAGTCAAACAACTTCAGCCAAAATTAACGATGAAAAACCAGCCAATAGTAGGTCTCCTTCTAAACGAGGGTTAAGCAAAAACAGATCTTGTTCTCCATCGTGCGAAAAATCACCTGAGAAATCATCACTAAAAACACATATTAAACAAATGGATACATTGAATGACGATGAAGAATCAGAAAATATTTCGCCTAATACACTGTTGAATGTATCTGAGATTGAATCTCAAGGAGAGGATATTTCTTGTCATAAAGATAATGTGGAAGAAGAAAAAGATGATAGAACCGAGAGTATTCTTCCTGACATTGCTGAAGCTGAGAGGTTAGTAGCTCCATACCATCATAAACCCATTAGATGAAATCCATTATGTGACACAGTTTTCTCAATACAACATGACAAACCTCTTTAAGAATGAGTAGCTATTGTTTTCAAACTGGTTGGAATGTCATCTTTGTTCCCTTGGGATACTCTCAAATTTTTTTAACGAGTATAAACAATAGAAAACGAGCCGTCTGGATGTTTGGAGTTATGTTACCCATTGTCAGCTTTGATATCCCGTTTTAATTAAAACTTTGAGCAAAAATTAACCCGGGAAAAATCTAAAGTATTTGGTTTGTTCATCCATACTTATTTCTTGCCTTTCCACTGGCTGTTACCAAATTCTAAGGAATATACATTGAGGCTGGTAAGAGCACATGTGCATGCAAAATTCCCTCCTGTTTATTTTGTATATTTCAGCACTCCTCGATTTAAAGCAGTTGAGGTCACGTGACCTCTTAGTGTAAATGACCGATGGACAAAGTTCGAGATCTCAAATATTTTGCTTCGTATGCGTGCATGGAGTTAAAATGGCAATAAAAAATTGGCAAGCTGAGAATTACGAGTATTTGTTAAGTTTCGAACGTTCTGGCAGACTGAGGCCAAACATTGTTAGGCTTGGTTCGCACTAGCGACGAACGCATGCGCGCAAGCAACATTACGCAGTTTCGGTATGTACTTGTCTGTCTGTCTATCTGTCTTTCTTTCTTTCTTTCTTTCTTTTCTTCTTTTCTTCTTTCCTTAACATCAACTTTCTTTCTTTTTTTCTCCATGGAAATTGATGCAAAAGACGCATTTTCAAATTTATCGGGATTGGTATTATCGTAACCTGAGTGTCCGTATTTTGCGCTTGTGATTGTGTAGTGTAAACCATGTTAAAGTGTTCCTTTACATCTGTGTTTTTAGTGCACCAAATGATGTCCAGGAGGATGCTGGAGATGGTGTTGCTCACACAGGGAATGTTGAACAAAAACTTGAAATTGAACAGACCCAAGATCTCAATGATATGAATTCATCAGAAACTGTTCGGTCGTCTCTCGGATCCGATGATAAAAAGGCTATGGATGAATCTTTAAAACTAGACAGTTCACTTGATAATAAAGACTTGGAACGTGAAACTACAGAAACTGATAAGAATAACACAAAAGATTTGAAAATTGTGAACGAACACGTGGAGCAAAAGACTATTCCATCCGAAGACAGACCAAACTATGACCGTCTCCCACCACCTCCACCCGTCCCTCCTCCACCGATACCTTTTGCTAACATGTTTAGCCCTATTACACATTTGAACACTCCTAGAGGTGGCTATCCTCCGCATGTGCCGGTTGTTCCTCCTCAAATGGGACCTCTGAATGCTCCTAATCAATATTATATGGACTACAATAATACAGGATTATCTTTTGATCAACCAATACCCCAAATGCAATCGAGTACATGTATCAACCAATCCTTTCATCAGAAAACACCACAAATGGGTTCAGACCAAACGGCACCACAAACAAATGTTAGTCAAACACCACAACAGACGGTTGCTGGTCAAGTACCTTGTCAACTTGGTTTTGTCCAAGTACCTCAACAAATAGGAGTTGGTCAAGTACCACCACAAATGAATGCTGGTCAAGTACCACCACAAATGAATGCTGGTCAAGTACTACCACAAATGAATGCTGGTCAAGTACCACCACATATGAATGCTGGTCAAGTACCACCACATATGAATGCTGGTCAAGTACCACCACATATGAATGCTGGTCAAGTACCACCACAAATGAATGTTGGTCAAGTACCACCACAAATGAATGCTGGTCAAGTACCACCACAAATGAATGCTGGTCAAGAACCACCACAAATGAATGCTGGTCAAGTACCACCACATATGAATGTTGGTCAAGTACCACCACAAATGAATGCTGGTCAAGTACCACCACAAATGAATGCTGGTCAAGTACCACCACAAATGAATGCTGGTCAAGTGCCACCACAAATGAATGCTGGTCAAGTACCACCACAAATGAATGCTAGTCAAGAACCACCACAAATGGGTGCTGGTCAAGTTCCTCCCCAAGTGAGTGCAAATAAGTACCCACAAGAATTCCCGCCAAGTAATGAACCAGATACAACCAATCAGCTACAGCAACCCTCATCGTTACTCGGGCTCCCTTCATCAGCCAGTGTTATTCCGTTCTTAGGAGACATTGAAAAGCCCAAAGCTAATGGCAGCGATAAGGAGACTGTTAGTACAAAAGTAGTGGACTCGGCGGAGGTTGAAAGTCCTGTAGATATGGATTTATCTTCACCTGAAGTTGATATCATAGATAAAATGAATGCAGAATTCTGGCAAAGTGAGCAGTGTAATGAAAGCGGGTTAGACGAGGCTTATGAACCGGAAATGATTAGTGAACTACATGATCAACCTGTATCACAAGTTGAACCTCTTTTTCAAGCTAGACCAGTGAAAGAGAAGCCACGTGATAGTACTTCAAGTACGAAGAAAAGTACCAAAGACAAGAAGAAGAAGAAGAAGCAGGAGCCCGTGGCACAACCCAAGACAAAAGTGCAGGTACATTAAACTTGGAACACACAAGGAGATATATATAGCCTATTTAGATGGCCGTTGGGAGAAGGTCAGGGGAATCCCCAGCTCCTTTCCCTCCTCCCTCCCTCCCCTCCCCTCCCCGGCTCCCTTTTTTTTCGAGGGTCGGCTTTTGCAAGGACAAGGACGCGACGTGAAACAGGACCCCACTGGCGTTGTTCCTGGCAGATAGGATGACTTTTTGCTTTTAGTGTTCTAGAGAAAAGAATATATGAGTCATCACGACTACCAGGGACAACTACATTGAGCTTTGTAGTTCCCGGAGATATGCTTCACCTGCAACATACAAAGGATTTAGAACGAGGCTACGTTTTTCTTGTTACGAATGACTAAGCTTTATGCACGTAGCCTTGTCTTGATATTTTGTATGTGGCAAATGAAATGTATCTCGGAAGTCGGCTACTGCTTTGTGTGCGACCAACTAGCCACAGTGTCGAAAGTACATGTAGACTATTGTAACCGCCGTCGACCGGTCCGTTTAGTTTGTTGAACGTTAATCTTAATTCGTGTGTGAGGTAGGGCAGGGATCACGCCGTAGTCACACCAGCATTCAGGTCTTTCATCGAACGACAGGAAGATCACACCCTGGTTTTAGTTTCTATTCCTTTGGAAATTGTGATTACCGTATTTTTACAAGATAAACATGCGCAGTAACGCGAGCGAAAGATCTGGCACCCAAGGTTCCATAGGAACAAAGTTCAAAAACAAAACAACTTTGCTGCTTAACTAATCAGCATGTGACCTCAAAGTCGACAGGTTCGCTGTTCAACCAGTTCAACTACGTACAAGCCTGACATCGAGTTGTGTCGTGAACTTAAGCTTGTTTTGTATTTTAGGTTTTGTTGGATAAGTTGCACAGACAGGCACGTGTTGAAGAAGAAGTAAAACTCGTGCTCAAGGAATATTACAAACACAGAGAGATTGACAAGAATGAGTACAAAAGTATCTTACGCAAAGCTGTGCCACAGGTATTTTCTATTTTCGTGTTCTCTCTCCTCTCTTTCTTCATTTTCACTCGTATTCTTCTCTCTCTTTTCTCAGTTTCAGCTCGTCCCCTTTGCCCTATTTTGTCCTTTCAATTTTTCTCTGCTTTCCTCATCTTTTTTACCATCGATCTTTTCCTCCTCTCTCTTTCGTCGTCTTTGTTCTCTTTCATTTCTCTTCACTGCCACCGATCCTTCCTGCTTGTTTTCTGATCGCACGGTTAGAGTAAAGCGAAATTCCGGCGTAGTATCGTCCGTATTTTTTCCAACTTCAGTTAGATCATTTTTGCTTTTCTGATCTGTCAATCATCGTTTGGAGTGAAGTTTATACGAGTTCATGCAAACGTTGGTTGATTTGCAGAAGTCTTGCTCTTAAGGATGGTCGACGGTAGGTAGGTATCAGAAAAATTCTAGCGGAAGTTTCAGGAAAAAATACGAGAGGTAAATGAAACCAACGAATCTCGTTGCTATGGGGATGAAGTCTGGCTTGCTTGGTTAGTGCGCAGACTTACAAGCGACAGGTCCTAGGTTTGATTCCCAGTGATTTGTTCCGACTACTCGCTTCATGCTTGCATGTAGCTTTAATTAGCTTTGGATACGCGTAGAATGGGGCACTGAGAACTACTCTCCTCTTTTCTACCAACCACCTGGAGCTTCTCAATGACAATACCCCTTTTCATCAAGGTTGCGTGCGCATTTGAATTTCTAGGATAGCTTCGATTCAAAGCAAAGCTATGTGACGGGTCACAAATTCAACACAACAGCAATATTTTAGCGCGAACAAGAATAAATCTCTAAAAGATGGAGTTAAGATTAAAGAATAAAAGATGAATACTTTGTCGTGGCTCGTGAAGGGCTTGTTAGTTGCCATCATGAGATAAAGAGCTATTTAGAAAAATTCGTTGCGAGCGGAGTTGGCGACTATGAAATTACATCTTTCCTCCCTGCAAATATTATATCACCTTTCCCTTCATCTCTCCGCAGTGATATGTACACTTTATTTGTTGCTTTTTTCAGGTAGCCAATTCCAATCATTCAATTGATCCCGAGAGGATTCGTTCGCTAGTCAAGAAGTACGTAGCGAAAACAAAAGGAGCACGACTTCTCAAACACTGACTAAAAATATGTCGTTTTATTAACCATTAAGTGTTATTATAAAAAAATAAAGTTGTAATTATTGCATTGTTGTACTTTAATGTGACTAATGTACTGCCACGGAAACATTTAATTGTTTAAATGGAAAGGGAGGAGAAGCGGTTCGGAGGAATCAAATTCCCCAATAAGCGTCCAGTGCGTGGCGGTTATAAAAATATTTCGCGTGATAGATGAATGACTCATACATCAAGAAACTGTAACCGTATGGAAAACAACACGTACAGTGAAATATACATTTTATCATGAAAACATTTCTTATTCTCAAAAAAAAAAAAACTCGAAGGCGATGAAAAATTTGATCGGTTTGTCTGAGCTGTGACGTCACTGCCGTGCTGCCCTATTTATTTATATACCAGTTGAACTGCTACCCTGGTTCCAGAGGCTTTCTTCTGTATTTTATATATTTTTTTTTTTCTTTTGTAATTTTGTTCTTTGTATATATATTGTATTTATCAAAGAAAAATTTGAAAAGAAAAAAACTCTCTGGAACCAGGGTACTAACTGGGAGCCAGAGTTGTCTCGCGTTACGTTTCGATAATGATTACAGACCTAACGCAACCACCACCACGGCATCGATATATTAATTTAGGGGGTGTTTACATGGCACTAGTATCATACTAGCACTAGAAACATCCTACCTGCTATACATTTACTATATTCTGTTTAGTAGGATGATCCTAGTACCCGAAGCGAAGATACAAATTTCCATGTAAACAGAATGCAGTAAATGTATAGCAGGTAGGATGATTCGCCAGCTAGGATGATCCTAGTGCCATGTAAAACCCCCTAATCTTTAATACTGACAGCACAATTCTGTCGACTATGTGCGTGCTTCGGATAATGACAGTGTGATCATTTGCTAATTTTTTAGTTATCAGAGAATTAAAACTGAAACTGATCAAACGGAAGAACTGCAAGTTTAACTGTCAATATAAATATAACAAAAATTTTAACATTTATGCTAGTATTGCTAGTATTGCTTGAACTTATATGACAACCGACACCTTGTGAAACTACACGGTAGAGCTTCTGGAAGATGTCGGAGATATGTAGGAAAACGATGCTTTTGCTGCTGCTCTCCCAAAGTGCAGGGCATTACTGATATCTCTGAAACGTGTTGCCCAATTTTGGTGGCATTTTACATGTTGGTTTTTAACTCCAAGAGAGCTTGTATATGTGCCAGAAATTACGGTCATCTTTTCTGAATTAACTAAACTACAAGGACTTCAGTGTGCACATAAATTAACTTTGGCGCTTCAATGAACACTTATACAAATCAACCAAAAAAAAAACATTCAGCCTGAAGCTTTTTAGTGGTGAAAAATTTCATGCATTTGCTTGAAATTCAGTATGTGTAATGTGTGACAACCATATTTTGCGAATCCATCTTGGGAAATAACGTTCATGCTTTCGATTTAGTGATATGACGCTTTAAATATGTGTATTGACATCAGTTTTGGTAGTAGAGATCAACTGAATCTCTTGCATGCTATTGTTGGTCATGTGGCGCAAAAGCTGTAAAAAGTTCTTTTCCCAATTTTCCTTTTCTTCGTTTTCTTTTTCCCTTTTTCTTTTCTTTTCTTTTTTCTTTTCTTCCCTTTTTTGTTTTTGTCTTTTTTATTATTTTTCCGTGCGTGCATTCATTGTGCTTTGGTCGTGTGGAAAATAAAAAATAGGATGTATATTTTTCTGTACAAAATGAAAATGAAAAGAAAACAGATGTCTCTATATAAATGCCAATGAATTTGTTGAAATTAAACAATTCAAACTTCACTCTAATTAAAGAACAAAAACTGATGGTTAGTTACTTCTTGAACATGTTTTTGACATTCATATACACTCTCATCACCACTCTTTCACTACCTTAATCTCATTAAGAAGGTTGTCGGTTTTCTAATGAGATGTATTCTAACTTTTAGGCGAACTTCTAATTAAGATATCATTCTTTTAGTTTAAAAGATATCAAGTCTTCTTCTTCTTAAAATGCTTCTTAAGCCTTAAAAAAGCTTTTAAACTCTAGAAATACCTTGTTCATCTATTCATTTACCTTTTCTTATGTTCGGTTATGCTTTTGAAGCAATTTACCAAAACGAAATTCTTCTTAGTAATATATTTACACAAGGGAAGACACTTCGCTGATGATTAAAATTTAGAACAGCAGAAGTTCGCTGATCACTTAGGGGGGAGGGGGGGAGGGGGGGGGAGATGGAGAAAAACCAAACGTAAAATCACAGGGGGAAAAATTAAAAAACGGCTAAATTGGAAAACCAATAAATAGGGTGAAAGAGGAAGTTTATTTAAACATTCAGACTAAGTTTCATGAATGATTTGTCATTTTTGATATTTTTATTTGGTAAAAATTCATTTCCTCCATACATTCTCTTATAAATTATATAAGATTGGGCACCTTTGGTAAAATGGTTCAATTGTTGCTCGAATGGTTTGGAATGTTTCGCTATTTTTGTCTGGAATGATTTACCACCAATTAAAAGTAAAATGAAAGTAGTTTTAGCAAAAATATAGATCGTAAACATATGTACGGGCCCCTCCCTAACACTGGAAATTTTTGCTCGTTTACCATGATAGGAAATATTAGGAATTATCTAGGAAATTTCATTTTCCTACGGAAAGGAACTGGACAAAATGTAGGAAATTTTTAAGAGGTTATAGAAGATCTCTCATGCAAATTTATGCATGTATTCTAGAGAAATAGAAGGCTTTTTTCCCATTATAAAGACTCAGCTGCAAGTGAATTGATGTTTTTTTCGTAAGGTTCAGTTACTTGAAAATCGCTACATACATTGCTTTGAATCGAAGACTATAGGAAACCCATACTGTTAAGGTATGGGAACCCCTGTGCTTTTTAATACACCAATGTTTTATATTGTTTGTATATAAAAGATTTCTTGAATATGTTCTTGGATATCGGTATTAAGCGCACTTAAGCTTCTAGACCGTGAAACAAATATTGCAAATTCCTGGGCAGATGTCATTAAATTATCCTTGATTACTCCATCAAACTCAAGGAAATATTCCACCAGTGCAACTGTTTACATGGAGTACACTTTTTCTGAAATTTTCAACTGCAAGGGCTAGGGATACTTTAACGATTTACTGCAAATTGACTCCCACTGTCTAGGAAACTTTCAACTGTTTTTTCCTGAAACACATTACACACAAGGGGACTTGTTTCCGATAGGCTTCTCCCTCCAACAGCAAGTGTTTACCAATCTTCGTATCTACAGCCTTAGGAAATAATCCTGAAACAAATACACTTCACTGTATAGACTCCCACTCACCCCGTTCTAAAGTTGGTCAACAAAGTGCAGCGCTGTCTACTCAACATTGAAGCTAGGGAGCTAGGTGGCCGGGAATTCGAAATTTTAGGTCACTTGTTGTTCATGATTTTGTAAGGCTATAGGTCACTTTGGACGATTTTTTCCATAATCTAAGCGAAACGTTGATGTTGAACTACATTGTATGTAAGTATATGATCGAACTACCAGCTGTACTATTATTAACAATGTTGGTGCCAAATCAGTCTATTAAATTACTAAATTTGTGTTTTAATTACTGAAGGATGTTGATCAGAAAGACGTGTTTGCATACGTTTAAAAAGCAAGGTTTGACGGCTTTGATGATAATTATTTTAACACTTCGTGTTTTTAAAGTAACTTTATTAAAATTAAAACTGTCTGAGTAATACTATAGCATTAGCTCAAAGTATTTTTACTGTTCTCGTATTGCAAATATTCTTTTATTTTGATGAATGTGAACTAATATACAATGTTCTTTAGTTATGGCAGACATTTTTAATGTTTTTAGCAAACATCAATGCACTGCCACTGTCACGGTACGCGCGGCGCACCCGTTTCTCGTTCATTCGAAAACCTTGATACTGCGTACTATAAATAGCCTTTACAGTTTGTAATTCGACACTGGGTTGCATGTGACATCACAGCAGCCATTTAGATGAAAAAGAATTTCTCTTTAGTGTCAGTTCTTCCTTTGTCCAGCATGGCTACCACTTCTCTTAAAATCCTCTTTCGCTTTCAAAATAGATGTAATTTTTCGGCCGGCATTTTGGGGAGAGGTCTATTGTGCCATGGCTGGTGTCACAAGGCACCTGAGGACTGAAGACAATAAAACAGTAGCCAAAACCAAAGAAAGTCTAATCCAAAAAGCAATAGATATCCTGCAATACTAAGAAAGAGCCTGATCTAGTGCTCAATACAGTCGAATTCGGTTAATACGGACACCAGAGTGAGATGAAAAAGGGTTGGTATTATCCGGGTGGCAGTATTTTGACCTTCATTAATATTAATACAACTGAAAGAATTTTTAACAGTAACATAATGGACTTCATTTTAAAGTGCATCCTCACTTATTAAACGCCTCAACGTAATGTATCATCAATGTTATCGATCACTTTGCTTTGCACTAACACTTTCTGTTTGCGATAAGCTACTGAAGCGGGACTGAACAGGGCACATATAGTTGTAATTATACCCAACACATGAAATTGTAACAATTGAAAGAAACTATTTAGTACGTATGCAAATAACAAATGTTTGCAAATAGAAGTTATCATTGTCGTAAGAACTAGCTTGTCTGACCATTGGTCACAAAATCATTTACGTTTTTGTCCTTTAGTAACTGGTGTCCGTAGATTTTCGTCTAAGGGGACCAAAGACCTGAGGGAACAAAGTATTTGCTTTGTTCATCTAACACATCCTTGGTTGATTTGTGTGACTTTCTCGACTTTCACGGGCTGCTATACCAAAACTACAAAGAATACTTATCAAACTCATTAATAATTCATTAGAAAACACAATGGAAATCACTACCGGAACGTAGATCTTTATATCGGATAAAGATTTTTGTGTATTTGCATAAACTTTAACTTGGATTTTCTAAGTCAAAAGTAGTCAAACTTGGAAAATTCTGGTCCAATATGATAATTGACAACTAGACGTTTGATAAGTAATATAAGAACTCGAGAGCGTGTTATATCGGGTCTAAAGATCCTCGCCTTCGGCTCGGATCTTTATCCACCGATATAACACGCTCTCTCGTTCTTTATACATTACATAATACGCAGACGAGGTTGACATTGAGCAAGATATACCTGTATCATAAATTAAACATTGTCGGGGAAAAGACCTCATGTCAACTCGACTTACCCGCAAGGGAGTATGGGTAGAAATAAATGAAAGCTAGAAAACTACAAGAATGTCAACACGACTAATTTTAACTAGCTTGCCTTGAGCTTATGCAAAAAAGGATTTTGTTAAAAATCAAGAACAAAGCTGAAAACCGAGTACCCGTACTCCTTTTCGGTCTAGTCGCGTAGTCTTGAAGCTTCTCGCCCGACAACCTTTTTGAAATAGGTGTATAACCGTAAAATGGTCTACTGATGAGTTGCTGCTAGCAGTTCCCGTCTACAACCAAAGCAATTTTGCATACCTAAACCGACGTCTGAACAGATATAGCTGTAGATTATTGCACGGATATTATTCGTGTGGAAAATAAAAAATAGGATGTATATTTTTCCCATCCATCTGTACAAAATGAAAATGAAAAGAAAACAGATGTCTCTATATAAATGCCAATGAATTTGTTGAAATTAAACAATTCAAACTTGACTCGAATTAAAGAACAAAAACTGATGGTTAGTTACTACTTGAACATGTTTTTGACATTCATATACACTTTCATCACCACTCTTTACACTGCCTTAATCTCATTAAGAAGGTTGTCGGTTTTCTAATGAGATGTATGCTAATTTTTAGGCGAACTTCTAATTAAGATATCATTTTTTTAGTTTAAAAGATCATGATCAAGTCTTCTTCTTCTTAAAATGCTTCTTAAGCCTTAAAAAAACTTTTAAACTCTAGAAATACCTTGTTCATTTATTCATTTACCTTTTCTTATGTTCGGTTATGCTTTTGAAGCAATTTACCAAAACGAAATTCTTCTTAGTAATATATTTACACAAGGGAAGACACTTCGCTGATGATTAAAATTTAGAAGAGCAGAAGTTGGCTGATCACTTAGGGAGGGAGGGGGGAGGGGGGAGATGGAGAAAAACCAAACGTAAAATCACAGGGGAAAAAATTAAAAAACGACTAAATCGGAAAACCAATAACATAGGGTGAAAGAGGAACTTTATTTAAACATTCAGACTAAGTTTCATGAATGATTTGTCATTTTTGATATTTTTATTTAGTAAAAATTCATTTCCTCCATGCATTCTCTTATAAATTATATAAGCTTGGGCACCTTTGGTAAAATGGTTCAATTGTTGCTCGAATGGTTTGGAATGTTTCGCTATTTTTGTCTGGAATGATTTACCACCAATTAAAAGTAAAATGAAAGTAGTTTTAGCAAAAATATAGATCGTAAACATATGTACGGGCCCCTCCCTAACACTGGAAATTTTTGCTCGTTTACCATGATAGGAAATATTAGGAATTATCTAGGAAATTTCATTTTCCTACGGAAAGGAACTGGACAAAATGTAGGAAATTTTTAAGAGGTTATAGAAGATCTCTCATGCAAATTTATGCATGTATTCTAGAGAAATAGAAGGCTTTTTTCCCATTGTAAAGACTCAGCTGCAAGTGAATTGATGTTTTTTTCGTAAGGTTCAGTTACTTGAAAATCGCTACATACATTGCTTTGAATCGAAGACTATAGGAAACCCATACTGTTAAGGTCTGGGAACCCCTGTGCTTTTTAATACACCAATGTTTTATATTGTTTGTATATAAAAGATTTCTTGAATATGTTCTTGGATATCGGTATTAAGCGCACTTAAGCTTCTAGACCGTGAAACAAATATTGCAAATTCCTGGGTAGACATCATTAAATTATCCTTGATTACTCCATCAAACTCAAGGAAATATTCCACCAGTGCAACTGTTTACATGGAGTACATTTTTACTGAAATTTTCAACTGCAAGGGCTAGGGATACTTTAACGATTTACTGCAAATTGACTCCCACTGTCTAGGAAACTTTCAACTGTTTTTTCCTGAAACACATTACACACAAGGGGACTTGTTTCCGATAGGCTTCTCCCTCCAACAGCAAGTGTTTACCAATCTTCGTATCTACAGCCTTAGGAAATAATCCTGAAACAAATACACTTCACTGTATAGACTCCCACTCACCCCGTTCTAAAGTTGGTCAACAAAGTGCAGCGCTGTCTACTCAACATTGAAGCTAGGGAGCTAGGTGGCCGGGAATTCGAAATTTTAGGTCACTTGTTGTTCATGATTTTGTAAGGCTATAGGTCACTTTGGACGATTTTTTTCCATAATCTAAGCGAAACGTTGATGTTGAACTACATTGTATGTAAGTATATGATCGAACTACCAGCTGTTATTATTAACAATGTTGGTTCCAAACCAGTCTATTAAATTACTAAATTTGTGTTTTAATTAAAGGATGTTGATCAGAAAGACGTGTTTGCATACGTTTAAAAAGCAAGGTTTGACGGCTTTGATGATAATTATTTTAACACTTCGTGTTTTTAAAATAACTTTATTAAAATTAAAACTGTCTGAGTAATACTATAGCATTAGCTCAAAGTATTTTTACTGTTCTCGTATTGCAAATATTCTTTTATTTTGATGAATGTGAACTAATATACAATGTTCTTTAGTTATGGCAGACATTTTTAATGTTTTTAGCAAACATCAATGCACTGCCACTGTCACGGTACGCGCGGCGCACCCGTTTCTCGTTCATTTGAAAACCTTGATACGTACTATAAATAGCCTTTACAATTTGTAATTCACCACTGAGTTGCATGTGATGTCACAACAGCCATTTAGATGAAAAAGGATTTCTCTTTAGTGTCAGTTCTTCCTTTGTCCAGCATGGCTACCACTTCTCTTAAAATCCTCTTTCGCTTTCAAAATAGATGTAATTTTTCGGTCGCCATTTTGGGGAGAGGTCCATTGATTGTGCAATGGCTGGTGTCGCAAGGCACCTGAGGACTGAAGACAATAAAACAGTAGCCAAAAACAAAGAAAGTCTAATCCAAAAAACAATAGATATCCTGCAATACTAAGAAAGAGCCTGATCTAGTGCTCAATACAGTCGAATTCGGTTAATACAGACACCAGAGTGAGATGAAAAAGGGTTCGTATTATCCAGGTGGCAGTATTTTGAGCTCCATTAATATTAATACAAAGAATTTTTAACAGTAACATAATGGACTTCATTTTAAAGTGCATCCTCACTTATTAAACGCCTCAACGTAATGTATCATCAATGTTATCGATCACTTTGCTTTGCACTAACACTTTCTGTTTGCGATAAGCTACTGAAGCGGGACTGAACAGGGCACATATAGTTGTAATTATACCCAACACATGAAATTGTAACAATTGAAAGAAACTGTTTAGTAAGTATACAAATAACAAATGTTTGCAAATAGAAGTTATCATTGTCGTAAGAACTAGCTTGTCTGACCATCGGTCACAAAATCATTTACGTTTTTGTCCTTTAGTAACTGGTGTCCGTAGATTTTCGTCTAAGGGGACAAAAGACCTGAGGGAACAAAGTATTTGCTTTGTTCATCTAACACATCCTTGGTTGATTTGTGTGACTTTCTCGACTTTCACGGGCTGTTTTACCAAAACTACAAAAAATACATAATACGCAGACGAGGATGACATTGAGCAAGATATACCTGTATCATAAATTAAACATTGTCGGGGAAAAGACCTCAAGCCAACTCGACTCACCCGCAAGGGAGTATGGGTAGAAATAAATGAAAGCCAGAAAATACAAGAATATCAACACGACTAATCTTAACTAGCTTGCCTTGAGCTTATGCACAAAAAGAATTTTGTTAAAAATCAAGAACAAAGCTGAAAAGCGAGTTAAGTTTAGTACCTACCCTACTCCTTTTCGGTGTAGTCGCGCAGGCTTGAAGCCTCTCGCCCGACAACCTTTTTTGAAATAGGTGTATAACCGTAAAATGGTCTACTGATGAGTTGATGCTAGCAGTTCCCGTCTACAATCAAAGCAATTTTGCATACCTAAACCGACGTCTGAACAGATATAGCTGTAGATTATTGCACGGATATTAATAGAGGAAGAACAAGAAAAGAAAAAACTATGGCCGAGGCCGACAATCATATATTAAAATTGGATTGATTCAAGCCATGTTCCATTATTAATATTTAAAAATAGCAATCCCCATTCATGTATATAAGCAGCTGGAAACGACACAGCAAGTACTGAAGACGACGCGGAAGTGCATGAGCTTAGCTTGAAACACTAAACCTTAGTTCTTCAACAATTCAGTTCTATGTTTTCGTTTGTGTTCTTGAGTTTGCTTTGTCATGCACTACTACTGTGTGTGCGTAGCGACAAAAACATTTCAGCCTCAAAGAACAGTTCAGTTATACCAAGGGATCGATGTCCCAACTGTGGTAAGAGTCAATTTTGTTGTTTCTATCTGTTATGGAAATTCGATAGCGAAAAAATTAGTTCTTAATTCACCTATACGTATACATCAATTCTTTATTTGATGCATACTGACGTAAGTTTTGGAATCTATGAGAAGATATTAAGTGACGAGTACGTTTATTCACCTTGTTTAATCGAAGAAAGCTAAGGTTGTGTCGAGCAGTTTTTGCATTATATATCAATTTCCAAGAAAGAAGCTATTTCAGATCTCTCCTACAGCGGGCCCGGCACTAAGATCGGGCTGTTTCCTCCCTTTTTGCCTGCGAAGTCTGCGAAGCTCATGCTGCACTTTAAAAACCTTATTAATGATTCATTAAGTGAACACAATAAAAATCATAACCATGACGGGGGTCAACTAAAGATAACTAAAAGCAGCTGGAAAGTGACCAACATGTAGCAGTGTTCCACCATGTTTGAAGGATGATATCTTTACCAAATATGGTCATAAAACGCTTGTTTTGCTCATTTGAATACTCCGGAGCACGGTACCAAAGAAATGTATTGTAGTTACACGTGTAGACTTTTGGTTCTTTTGTTACAGCAATATCTTTATTATCTCATGCAGTTCTGGAACCAGATGTCCTCTAAGTTTTGTGGGACCAGCTTGTAATATCCAACACCGAACGTTTCTCTCGCTCTAACGCGTGACTCGTTACGACGTACTCTCAAGTTGGCGCGCGAGCCTGCCCTAAATACTGGTGAAAGCCCACCCACAATTCCCTGGGGTGGGTAAACACAGGAAACCCGCGCTACATCATTCTCTCTTTTTTTTTTTTTTTTTTTTTGTAAACAAGTGAAATTACGGTGAAATTCTGGTGCTTTATGTTTGCCATTCTGCTTGGTCCAGCCACCTTGGTTTCTTGCGTGTTCGTGATGAGCGTCGTGGCGGTGTGCTGTGTCCGCCAGCCCTGCTTTGTGGGCCCTGAGTAACCTGATCGTCTTCACAGGGGCGCATCGTCAAGAATGGGCAAGGTTTGAGATTGTTCCTATGGAGAGTCTTCTTCCGTCCTATTCCTCCTTCTCTTTGTACATCATACACGGATATATCAGGATTTGGTTTTGCCTTTACAATGTATATGTCGCTTTCCCAATAGTTGTCAAGTTTTCCGGTTGGCGTGAAATTCTTTACAAACACTTTATCTCCAACCTCGATTTTATTGGCGGGCGGCTTTCGGTCATACAGAGTTTTGTTACGCTTAGAAGCAATCGTGGAGTTTCGTTGGGCAACGTCATAGGCCTGTTTCAGTCGTCGTTGCAAATCTGTCATAAACTTTGACATGCTCTCTTTTTTCCTTGGCCCATCGGGGTTAAGTCCCAAATACACGTCTATGGCAAGCCTTGGTTCCCTTCCAAACATTAAATAGAAGGGCGAGAAACCAGTCGATTCGTGCCTTGTAGCGTTGTATGCATGAACCAAAGGTCCCACCGCGTCCTTCCAGTGAGTCTTCTCTTTTTCGGCAAGCGTTCCTAACATATGGAGCAGTGTTCTGTTAAGGTGGCCCGTACCTATTGATTTGTTTGTTGGGCATGAATTTCAATCGCGTCCTTTTACATCAAAGCCTTGTCCGATTTCTGAGAAATTTGCAGCCATTTGACTGTCTACAAGCCTTGAAATTTGTATTGGTAATTATTTTTCTGCGAATTAGATCAAGTAATTCGAGATATCAGACGATTTTTAAAAATGGCTTTTTGAGAAAAATTGGTCATAAATCCAAAATTCCAAGGTGAATTTTTTTCCTATTTCGTCAATCAAGTATAAAGGCATAGAGGACTACATACAACATGTATCGTGCCAATTGGTGCCTTAGAAGTTGCGATACAAAATTTGTGCTGCCTGTTACGACGCAAAATTATGTAGTCAAAACTACCGCCAAAATCTCAACAAAATTTCAAAAACAGCGAGAACTATATCTGCTGTAAGAAAGACAAATACCTATTGTAACTTGTAAACAAAATTTGGAGAGATGAGAAGCTAAACGCCAATGTTATCCTCAAGCAAACTGGGGGAGTAATTTTTGTGGCCACGAGGTCAGAGCGTTGCGAATTTGTATTACTTCGACTTCTACAAATTCTGTCGAATTGTTTCGTGAAATTTTCTCGGTATGGGATAGAACAAGATGTTAACATACCTGTTGCCAAGTATCGTTGTGTTTGCTGCACTAGGTATAACTCATTAAGCTTCAAAAGTAAGCAACTTCATCAAGTCGACGTTTGAGCTGCCAAGGTAAAACCCTCACGGTTTGTTAATTTATTCAAAACGACACCTTACTATCTGTTGCAAAATTCCGCACGGGATCCAGACTTTTAGGAATAAAGACAGTAGCTCTCTGAAGACAATTGCTTCTGAGTCTAAATCCCGTGTGGAATTTTGCAACAGATAGTAAGGTGTTGTTTTGAATAAATTAACAAACCATGAGGGCTTTACCTTGGCAGCTCAAACGTCGACTCGATGCAGTTGCTTACTTTTGAAGCTTACTGAATTATACCTAGTGCAGCAAACACAACGACACTTGGCAGCAGGTATGTTAACATCTTGTTCTATCCCATACCGAGAAAATTTCACGAAACAATTCGACAGAATTTGTAGAAGTTGAAGTAATACAAATTCGCAACGCTCTGACCTCGTGGCCACAAAAATTACTCCCCCAGTTTGCTTGAGGATAACATTGGCGTTTAGCTTCTCATCTCTCCAAATTTTGTTTACAAGTTACAATAGGTATTTGTCTTTCTTACAGCAGATATAGTTCTCGCTGTTTTTGAAATTTTGTTGAGATTTTGGCGGTAGTTTTGACTACATAATTTTGCGTCGTAACAGGCAGCACAAATTTTGTATCGCAACTTCTAAGGCACCAATTGGCACGATACATGTTGTATGTAGTCCTCTATGCCTTTATACTTGATTGACGAAATAGGAAAAAAATTCACCTTGGAATTTTGGATTTATGACCAATTTTTCTCAAAAAGCCATTTTTAAAAATCGTCTGATATCTCGAATTACTTGATCTAATTCGCAGAAAAATAATTACCAGTACAAATTTCAAGGCTTGTAGACAAATGGCTGCAAATTTCTCAGAAATCGGACAAGGTTTTGATGTAAAAGGACGCGATTGAAATTCATGCCCAACAAACAAATCAATAGGTACGGGCCACCTTAAAGCGTTCGCACATGCCATTTCCCATGGGGTGATAGGGGGTTGTGCGCGACTTCGACACATTGGCAAGTTTGCAAAGTTGTTGAATGATCTGAGATTCGAGATTCCTTGAGATTCCTCTGAGATTCCTTGGTCGCTGTGGAGCCTCACAGGGAACCCATAGCGTCGTGGCGGTGTGCGGTGTGCTGCCAGTTGGGATTCTTAAACACTTTATGTTTACCGATTATCAGTGTGTATTTATTTCAGGATTTGAGGACCAGGTTGGAAAAAAGCCTTGCTTTACCTGTTATATCCTCGTTAAAACAAAACAAACAAAACAAAGAGTCTTTTTTATAGTGTACTATAAACTTATCAAACAAAACGCGAGCTGTAGTCTTGGCCGTTTGATTCAATGTGGGTATTGCCTGTGCATATCTCGTAAAGTGGTCCGTGATGACGAGTATGTTCTCATAGCCGCCTGTAGACCTGTCAAGCTTGAGATAGTCTATGCACAACAATTCCAACGGGGCCGATGACGTTATAGGTACCAACTGAACGGGGCAACTCTATGTGGCTGAGGGGACTTTCGAAGAATACAAGGCTTGCAAGTCTTCACCATTTGTGTTATCTCTTTAGCCATTCGCGGCCAAAAGAACCTTGATCTTGCCAAATGCAGTGTTCTCTCCGTACCAAAATGACCCATGTTGCTGTGGATACCCTCGAATACTTTCTCCTTTAGAGCATCTGGCACTACCAATTGGGTAGTCACGTTGTTGTCATGTCGACATTCACGGTAAAGAATACCTCTGACCAAACGAAATCGTTCCCATTCCTTTAGCAGTTGTAGAACACTCTTATCCTCTTTTTGGCTTTCTTTCTTGCTGGGCATTCTTTTAAGCTTGACATATTCCATCACTCTTCCAACCACGGGATCGTTCTCCTGATACTCTTTCAGCTTCTCGACTGGGAGGGAAGGCAACATAGATTCTTCTCCATTAGTACAGTTTCCCATGGCCATGTTGATTCCATCTTCACTCAAACAAAAGCTTTCTATTAGAGTATCTGCTCGGTTGTCTTCATGTTTACTTGTTCCTGAATGGGCCACTAAGCCATTGGAGATAGCTGCAAATGTTGTCCCTGTGATGGTTTGTTCTTCCATTGGGTCGTTAACACGTGGTCTACGAGATAGAGCATCGGCGTCCCTGTTCTTCTTACCTGACCGATACACTATATCAAAATTATACGCTGATAAAGCCGCCATCCATCGGTGACCAGTCGCATCTAGTTTGGCAGTCGTTGTCACATATGTTAACGGGTTGTTATCTGTTCTCACTATGAATTGGTGGCCGTACAGGTAATCATGAAACTTGTCAGTCACCGCCCATTTAAGGGCCAAAAACTCAAGCTTGTGCGCAGGGTAGTTCCTTTCAGATCTTCGAAGGGTTCTACTTGCATATGATATGACTTTCTCTACCCCATCTTGAACTTGGCTCAAGGTAGCTCCCAGTCCCTCCTGACTAGCGTCAGTGTTGACGATAAAAGGTAACTTAAAGTCTGGATAGGTAAGAATCAGTGGTGACGACAGAATTTGAACAACATTGTCAAACGCAGCTTGGCATTCCTCAGACCATTTCCATTCTTCAGCTTTCAGTTTCTTTCCTTTCGCGTTCGCAGAACTCCTCAGCATGTGTGTCACAAGGTCATTGAGTGGTTTCACCAGTTTAGCGTAATTTCTTACAAACTTACGGTAGTATCCTGAAAATCCAAGAAACGTTCGAAATTCGTCTACGTTAGTGGGGATCGGCCACGTCTTGATTGCTGAAACTTTATCAGGGTCTGTTTCGATTCCCTGTGAAGAAATAATATGGCCCAAGTACCTTACCTTGTCTTGAAAAAACGAGCACTTAGAGAGTTTTAACTTCAAACCAAATTCCTGTAGTCTGGAAAAAACAGCCTCCAAGCGTTCTAGATGTTCTTCGAAGGTTTTTGCGTAGACAATTATATCATCGATGTACACGATGCATTTACTGAAGTTTAGCTCACCCATACAATGCTCCATGAGTCTCTGAAAGGTCGCCGGAGCGTTTGTTAAGGTGGCTGGACCCTATTTCGCCAGTGCGCGGGTAGTCGAATTGAAGCGGCTATTAATTGCGTTACAGATTAAGTTGACCAAACTTTTTACGCACACCTACTACAAATGGACCAAATTTTATAATGATGCTAGTTTGGTTGAAATCGGAGCTTTTTTAACATCGAAATTGTTATACACTGGATTTGAAATTTTGCCAATTTCTCAAGTATGTTAAGGCCTGAGAATTCTTTGTGGGGGGTCTAAAATCAATTTATTTTTGTTCTGACGTCGTTTACGTTTTAAAACGTACAAAAATTGGCATGGGCATGTAACTTCACGACCTTAAGATTTTAGGGTGAAAAGTTTGGGGATTTGGTGGTCACGTGACTTTGAACCTCACCTTGATTTTGAATTAAAATGGGGTGATGGTTATCATCTGTACTTGAAACATTGTGGTATATTTTCAGTTCTCCCTCTAAGAGGTATATGAATCTGCCTTAACACCTGAACCACCATTGCTCATTTAGGAGGTATTTGAAAATGTTTGATTGAACAAGCAGGTCACGTGACCTATTTTGCATAATATCTCCTAAATGAGCAATGGTGGTTCAGGTGTTAAGGCAGATTCATATACCTCTTAGAGGGAGAAGTTAAAAAATGCTACAACATTTCAAGTACAGGTGATAGCCATCACCCCATTTTAGTTCACGTTTTGAGGGTGTATCGAAGTGATTTTCAGGGTCACGTGACCGCCAAATCCCCAAACTTTTCATCCTAAAATGTTAAGGTCATGAAGTTATGCATCCATGCAAATTTTGGTGAGGACTGGGCAAAAAACGAAGTCAGAAGAAAAATAAATCGATTTTAGCCGTAATTGGCCTTCAACCCAGGCCTTAACATACTTGAGTTTCTCAAAATCCAGACTTCGACGAGCAAAACGATTTATGAGACTTTGTAAATCAAATGTTTGTCTATAATGTGAGAGCGTTTCAAGAAATTCTATTAAGCCGATTTTGAGTAAAAACGGAGCAATTATTTAACTTTGAAGAAATTTAAAACCGCGGGTGCTCTACTAAATTTATTTTATAACAATAATTTTCCAAAGAAAAGTTGCAATATTTTTGATTTTAAATAATACCAAGGCATGGTTCTTTATTTTGTGAATATGTCATCGTATTTGCTATTTTTGATCGCCGTTGAGACGACTGTACGTAAAGCACTAAATTGCTGCGTTTATCTCGGAATTTCGACATCCACGTTAATAATACTGTTTCTTGAAAACTAGTAGATCAATTTTTTTTCATTTCTCGATATTAAATATTCAATCCTTTATCAGTAAGGTGTATAAATTACAAAGGCGTTGAAGATTTTTAAGACCATTAAATAATTTTTTAAACATGGCCATATGTGCATCTCTATTCTCCGAGTTGTTGCCGGTGTTTGATTATGCATGCCTGCATGCGTGTCGCTTTGGCACCTCGTGCAAAAAAATGCAAATATACATGGAAAGTCACGCCAGTGATATCCAGAGTAACGCTGTACGTAGCAGTTTCTTACTAAAGTTTCTAGAACTATGGTATTTCCTTGTGCAAAAAGAAAACGGAGAAGTGAAATATTGCTGGAAAACACATTAAAGGCTAAAAAGGCGAAGGAAAAAGTAGTTCACCAGTCCAGGTAACTTGGAAGACTTAATAGTTCCATGTATTTGCATTTTTTGCACGAGGTGCCAAAGCGACACGCATGCAGGCATGCATATCATAAAGCCTGAATCAAACACCGGCAACAACGCGGAGAATAGAGATGCACATATGGCAATGTTTAAAAAATTATTTAATGGTCTTAAAAATCTTCAATGCCTTTGTAATTTACACACCTTACTGGTAAAGGATTGAATATTCAATATCGAGAAATAAAAAAAAATTGATCTACTAGTTTTCAAGAAACAGTATTATTGACGTAGATGTCGAAATTCCGAGATAAACGCGGTAATTTAGTGCTTTACGTACAGTCGTCTCAACGGCGATCAAAAATAGCAAATACGATGACATATTCACAAAATAAAGAACCATGCCTTGGTATTATTTAGAACCAAAAATATTGCAACTTTTCTTTGAAAAATCATTGTTATAAAATAAATTTAGTAGAGCACCCGCGGTTTTAAGTTTCTTCAAAGTCAAATAATTGCTCCGTTTTTACTCAAAATCGGCTTAATAGAATTTCTTGAAACGCTCTCACATTATAGACAAACATTTGATTTACAAAGTCTCATAAATCGTTTTGCTCGTCGAGGTCTGGATTTTGAGAAAATTGGCAAAATTTCAAATCCAGTGTATAACAATTTCGATGTTAAAAAAGCTCCGATTTCAACCAAACTAGCATCATTATAAAATTTGGTCCATTTGTAGTAGGTGTGCGTAAAAAGTTTGGTCAACTTAATTCTGTAACGCGATTAATAACCGCTTCAATTCGACTACCCGCGCACTGGCCAAATAGGGTCCAGCCACCTTAAACCAAAGGCCATACGGTTACACTCATAGAATCCCAGCGGATCCACCGTGAATGCTGTCTTCTTCTTATCTTCTTCCGCGATTTCCAGCTGCCAATAACCACTCTTTAGATCAAGAGTACTGTACCAGCACGCGCCCGCCATAGCTTCTAAGGCTTCATCGATTCGAGGAAGAGCATAGGCGTCTTTTACTGTGCGCTCATTCAATTTTCGAAAATCAATGCAGAACCTTAGACTGCCATCACGCTTTCTAACCAGGACTACCGGCGAGGAGAACGGGCTATGGGACTCCCGTATGACTCCAGAATCAAGCATATCCTTCAAATGCCCACGCACTTCTTCATATTGAGAGGGAGGAATTCGTCGGTGTCTTTGTTTGAATGGCGTGCTGTCCAAGAGTGGGATTTCATGCTTAACAGCCGTACAACAACCCAAGTCGTTTGGTCCTTGTGAGAAGATCTTCTTATTCCAGTTCTCGAGAAATTCCTCTGCTATTACTCTCTGGTCTTGGTCCATAGGAGACTTGCTAAAACTTGCGCTCATCCCTCCACCTGTAGATGCCTCTACCGTTTTATCTGATTGGTCATCTTTCACTGTGTCACAAACTTCAACCTGTTGTAGAGAGCAGATGACTGTTCCTGGGGGTATTTCAACATCGTGCCCCGATGAGTTGTGGACTTTAACGGGAACCACTGTCTGATCACCATTAAGCTCAATACTTACCAGAGTTGGTATTATCTGCACAGAATCAGCAAAACAAGAATTTTTCTTCTCTACGAGGACTGGCAATGTAACACCCTTATTACCTGTTTTAATAGATGGCCAAATGACTGTGGTTTCGTTGGCGCGTATCAGGCAAGATTCTGTTGCATTCGTTCTTAACTTGTAGCTTTTTAGTAGTCTACTAAGTTTTCTACCTTGTCGTGTAAGAAACTGGTATGCCATGCGCCAAGCCAGATCTGGCTTAACCGCCTGCAAGAACTGGTCACCATGTGAACTCGTACAAATTTCTTTACAACGCCTCATCACGTTCGTCCCTATAACTAGCGGCATAAATAAGAGAGGGAAACTTGTTAATGGGGTGATGATTCCCATCTGTGCTATTTTTAGTAACCAGATGCAGTTTAATGTTCGTCTTACCTTACTCCCGTGCGTCGCCAAATTGAACGAGTAGAATTTCGCAATTTGAGCTTCATAAAATCACACAATCGATACCAAATTTATTCTAGATTCCACGAAAAACCTATCTGATTTCCAATTAATAATTTACATCAAAAAATTATAAAAACAAACGAGTTTTTCTCATCTAAATGAGCAAAGATTTTTGAATAAACCAAAGCGCGCGCTCGATGACGTGTAGCGCGCGCATTTCCGCTAAAATTTCTTTCAAAAACACAACAAAGTCCTCGACGTTTTTGCCTTGTTTCTCATCAAAATCGTTCCTTTGTAATCAGAAAGTACACACTTTTAAACTTTGATTTTAACGCTGTTTTTGAAAACTCAAATCTGCACTAAACGGTGATCTGGTTCCGGAAGTGTCAAATGATGACGCACGGGAGTAGGGTAAGACGAAAATTAAACTGTATCCGGTTACTAAAAATAGCACAGATGGGAACCATCACGGCGCGCGCCCCATTAACAAGTTTCCCTAGTATTTATGCTCTCTTGTTTCAACCCCTTATGAAAATGACCAAATTTGGTTGAAAAGCGGCGAGAAAAAATGTAATAAAAAATCTCTTGAGCACGCGCTTAAGGTAGCTCGGTCTAGTTTTTTTCACGGTCAACTAGCGACGTTTAAACAGCCGTAGCTCCCGCTCCAGAGCGTCTTTTGCCAAGATCTTTTCACACTTGTCTAGATATAGAATGAAGTTTTTAAAAAAGTATATTTTATTGAAATCCGTTTTATTTTAGTGAAGAAATCATTATGTCGTCTTCTTTACTTCTTTACTCACGATAGAGTGGTTCAAAGCACTTCTTCAATGTCGTTACGCTCTGGCAGAACTGAATGTCCTGCATTAGTTAAAACTGAACGCTTTAAAAACTTTGTAACTGTTAAATATCAACCTTTTTGCCTAGATTAATCCAGCAATGTCTATTTATACTTGATGTCTATTTATACTTGATATCTATATGCATTTGCATTTACGTATTATCACGCAAGTGATAATAATAGTTTTCACCGAAATATCTGTACATTAGTCATTAGTCATTAGTCAATTGTACATTGTACATTGTACAATTATTAGTCCTATGTGTTATAATTTAGGCGCATCAACCTGTAATTCAGCCGTTACACTGCAATGGGTTTGAATAAACTAGATATTATTATTATTATTATTATTAAGCTCATTTTCGAGAAAAATCGGTCTAAACTTTTAGAGCCATATGTCCAACGGTAAAGTTGTTAGTTAGGTCTACATTCTGAGGAAGTGTCCAGAAAATCGTACTCATAGTTTTTGAATAAAAACGGTTTTATTTTTTTGTATACAAAAATTCATATGTTTTGTACTATTTACGACAACAACCCACTCTGACAAGATACAACAAAATCCTTGCTCCCAGTTATTGCCAAGACTTAGTTCTACACTTTCTGTGATTTTCAATAGATTCGGCCAAGACAATGATTTTTAAGAGTGGTACAAGTCATGTAATATTTTTGTTCATTTTCTCGCAAAACCTGAAATTTTTGCTTCTGAACGCGCTAATTAAAAAATCGTCGATGAATTTTCTTTTAATTTCCGCTATTAATTATTCAGAATATGTCCAATTATGGTTCCAAGTTGGTAATCGAAAGAATACCTCTAAGGTGCTCAAATAAAATTTCAAACTTCGGTATATTTGCATTTGCTTCTGCCGCGGTTGTTTTGCTAAAGCAGTGTTGATTTCGCAGTGTTTGAGTCACACATATTTGCATGCTTTTTCTGTTGTCACATTACGCACGTGCTGATCGACCGTGCGGAAATATTCAATTCGACGACAGGCTCACAATTCTGCATATTGACAGTTTTTTGACAAAATATCAGCTTGTCTTTGGCGGCGGTGGTTATGCGCCTTCTTCAACATTTTCTTTCCACAACAGCAATTTTACTAAGACTTCTGTCGTCGAATTGAATATTTCCGTATGGTCGATCAGCACGTGCGTAATGTGACAACAGAAAAAGCATGCAAATATGTGTGACTCAAACACGGTGAAATCAACACTGCTTTAGCAAAACAACCGCGGCAGAAGCAAATGCAAATATACCTAAGTTTGAAATTTTATTTAAGCACTTAGAGGTATTCTTTCGATTACCAACTTGGAACCATAATTGGACATATTCTGAATAATTAATAGCGGAAATTAAAAGAAAATTCATCGACGATTTTTTAATTAGCGCGTTCAGAAGCAAAAATTTCAGGTTTTGCGAGAAAATGAACAAAAATATTACATGACTTGTACCACTCTTAAAAATCATTGTCTTGGCCGAATCTATTGAAAATCGCAGAAAGTGTAGAACTAAGTCTTGGCAATAACTGGGAGCAAGGATTTTGTTGTATCTTGTCAGAGTGGGTTGTTGTCGTAAATAGTACAAAACATATGAATTTTTGTATACAAAAAAATAAAACCGTTTTTATTCAAAAACTATGAGTACGATTTTTTTGGACACTTCCTCAGAATGTAGACCTAACTAACAACTTTACCGTTGGACATATGGCTCTAAAAGTTTAGACCGATTTTTCTCGAAAATGAGCTTTAAGTAAAGAAGACGACATAATGATTTCTTCACTAAAATAAAACGGATTTCAATAAAATATACTTTTTTAAAAACTTCATTCTATATCTAGACAAGTGTGAAAAGATCTTGGCAAAAGACGCTCTGGAGCGGGAGCTACGGCTGTTTAAACGTCGTTAGTTGACCGTGAAAAAAACTAGACCGAGCTACCTTAATGGCGTAGCGATTACGTGACTGCGCGCGCTCAAAATGCGTAATCTGATTGGCTCTGGCAACTGCAGTCTTTCAACCAACGAGATTTGAGGAAATTGTAATAGTTATGATTATGTGTGTAATATGACTGGATATTTTTCGAGTCACGCAGTATTTTGGCGGGATTTAGGCGAGCCAAAATACAAGTTGACTAATAAAATACCATAAGTTATTTATCATCCAACTGAGCTCAGTTTTAGCCCAAAAGGAGATTTTTCTGAAACCATTTCATTGTCAGCTGTGTCAGGTCATTGACGTTGCGTTATTCAACGTGACCAGCAAGACGATTTTTGATTGGATAATACCACAAACTAGCCAGTGGTTTAACAAGTTTTCTGACAGGCGTAGTCACGTTCTGTCATCCATGGTCGAATTTTAAACTGACTTCGTCTGTTTAATGTTAACGTAACAAATGGCTTAAAAGTCTCAAGTCAAGTCGGAAACGAGGTCCAAAAAGAGTTTACTCTTTTGCTATTAATATTTACAATTAATACTGGAAAGAACATGGCAAGTGATTAGACTAAATATGGTGAATATTTGAAAGAATTTACCGTATTCCAGGTTGAACTTACTGAGCCTTTTGAATACGGTTTTGTACGAGACAATTATCAGTCATTCATCGGCTGAGATCAAGAGCAAGGTTTTAGCGGAATAGTTTTGTGTCTCATCCCTATGAGGTTTTTGGTCAAGAAAATAAAGGTATGTTCAGTATTGATATATAAACAAGAGTTATAAACTTGAGCTAGATCGAGGTTTTGTTATTGATTGATTTTATAAGAGTTTCATAAGATTGCAAAAACCGATAGGCGATAGCCGGCATTGAGTTTGATTCAAGCGACTTGTATTGACTTCACTTTATGAAATTATTTCATTCAAAAACTATTTTATAGCTTACTAATTTCGATAACTAGAAAAATCAAAACTTTCACGTTTTCAACTACTTCAAACCTGTCAAACCAGAAAAGAGGAGTAAAAATATCGCTGGATATTTTTACTCGCTCCAGTCCTACTCACGCGATATTTTTACTCGTCTATAATGAGTTCGATAATTCTTCTTCTTCTTCTTCTTCTTCTTCTTCTTCTTCTTCTTCTTCTTCTTCGTCTTCTTCTTCTTCTCCTTCTTCTTCTTCTTCTTCTTCTTCTTCTTCTTCTTCTTCTTCTTCTTCTTCTTCTTCTTCTTCTTCTTCTTCTTCTTCTTCAAACTTTGTTAATCTCTTGTAACTTTTAACTAAAACTTCTACTTGAATCTTGAAGTTTATTTCTACTGTGCAATTTCTAGCACCACTTTCCTCGTGATTTACTCACTATCCTTCAGCACCGTCTTCTCTGTATTATTTCACAATCCATCATACCTTCGATTTGCACTCAGTTTAGTTTGAAAATTTAGGTCTGCGCTCTTAGCTTTCCACCTCCCACACATCCAATACACTTTCAACTTGATTCCAGTTGTTCACTCTCTCGTCTTAAATATGCTAATAACTGCATGATATTTCTGCAATTTCTCTTTTTCTTTTCTATGCTGCCTTCTTGAAGACATATCATGTCATTCATGTCAATGTAGTTTATCTCTTTATCTTCTAAGATGAGATCTGGTCTCCTGTCTTTACATGCCGTTTTCGCATCTTGAATTGAAAATTCCACACCGTTTCCAATCTTTGCTATCCCGAATACTTTTCCTTTTAATTTTCCCACGTTTTAATTTAGCATACATCATTTCCTCCAAGAGACCAGTCTGCTTTGTCCATTCCACTGCGAGTACCATGGGTGCGTTAATTATTATATATTTTCTTAAATGTTCTTTCTGGGCTAGTATCATGCATCCTGCCAATAGATGTTGAACGGTCTCTCGATGCTAATGGCAAATTTTAATTTAAAACGTCCTTGTCTGCCAGCGAACAAAGCGGAAAAAAGTAGTCGTAATAAGTGCTTCAAATGGCCAGCAAGAGCATCTCAACCAATCACTGCAACAAATCAGTACAACTCACCGGTAATAGGAGGCGTTATGCCGCAAGTAGCCTTTCCTGTAACGAGGACAAGTCGAGGCTACTACCCAGGGAGTTATGTTGAAAAAGAAATGATGTGTGTGTTATGGCTATGGAAAGTCAGGGTACTGAAGATGCGAATGTTCACTATTGGAAAGGATATATCCTCGATATAAGGATATATGATTAGGACAATAACATGACTTTTAGAGGGCATATTGTTTATTTGTGGCCCGAGTAGCTTTATTTGCGCCCGAGCGCAGCGAGGGTGCAAATGATACTACAAGAGCCACAAATAAACAATATGCCCTCTAAAAGTCATGTCATTATCATTATACAAGGCCAAGTTATTTTCATTAACTTTATTGAAACTTTATTGAAACATATCAATCGATCAATTTGTTTTCAAAGAATTGGTAATGTACAAAACAATTAAAACTGCAGTTTTTAATATTTTTTGAGTAACTTTTGAATTGTTTACTTGGACTTAATTATTTCCAAAATGAGGATTAATGATATCCTAAAATTAATGTTCACTCTGTATGAATGATAAAATGAAATCTCGTTCAGTCCTTAACTTTCTAATAATAGTCACTGTCAGTGTCACTCTCTATGATTCGAATTCGCCGGCGTTTCTTTGCGATGGTGCCCGCTTCTGTGGCGGGGCTGCACGCTTCCATGGTACACGTTCATAGTCTCTATTTGTATGTGTTGTGTACAATTTTGCAATTGGTACGGTTGAGCCAAAGAGATGAACTGATTTTGAAGTGACTGTGAAACAGGGTTAGTACCAGGTACGATAATATGGCGAGTTGAAGATTCTTCTCGGGCTTGTAGGAGGGTCTCAATGGGGTTAAGCGTGAGTCGTGAAACGCTTAAAAAATTAACCGTGAGTCGTGAAAATTCGAAAAAAGTAATCGTGAGCCGTGAATAATTTTTGTAGCGTGAGCCGTGATTTTCGTTTTTTATAGTGCATTTATGATCTAAAGTCTAGGTGAACTTTCCTGTTACGCTGGGGCGTGAGACCAATGACATTTGAGCGTTGCCTGGTCTTCCTGGGCGAGTTGACTAGGCGTCAGCCAGGCGCTCACTATGTCACTCTGGTGATCTTTGTCCAGGCGTCTCAGTTTTTACTCTCCTCAGTGTGTCAATGATTGACTAACTTGTGTAATTCGTGTGATAGTTTTTGCTTCGACTTGTACTTGTACTCGAATACTTAGAAAACTCTTGTGTTTATAAGACCATGTCCGTCATAAGAGGCATGGTAAGCTTCTATCGGACGGGTGAAGAGAAGCCCTGTGAGCGGTATAAGGTCCGTTTAAAGATTAATGACCAACCTTTGATCAACGATCTCAAGAGGCAAATAATTGATGACCTGGGCCTCAAGGAACAGGCCAAAACGTTCGGCTTGGGTTCATTTAAACTCAAGCTATATCGTCTGGCTAAGATGGGCGGAAGGATTGAAAATTTTCGGATTGCTACCCAACAACAGCTTGACTTGGAGTTTCCATTACTAGTATGTATTAACATTTTTGCCAAAGAGACAAGCAGCCAAAAAAGAAACAGCAATTCAATTTAAAACGAATTTTTTCTTCATGCTATATCGGAAATTCTTCAAAACGCTTCAGTTAACCGTGATTCGGAAAAATTAACCGTGAGTCGTGAAAAAGCGATTTTTTTAAGCGTGAGTCGTGACTGATACCAACCCCCCCCCCCCCCCCCCCCATTGAGACCCTCTTGTAGTTCTTGGCCGTGAATACCGGGCTGAAATGCTTCATTCAGTATCTTAGAACATTCTCTCTTTTGTGCACTTGTATTTTGGTTGATGTAGGGTGTAAGACTTCTTTCGTCTTTGTGCTTTGTGATAGCACATATTTTCTTTGAAGCGACACCTCGTTGGTACAAGGATGTGACAGTTGAAACGCGGACACAGTGATTTGTGTACTTTTGGGATAATTCTGCTTTAGCTGAAATTCTTTCCATGATTTTACAGATAGTTTTTTCCAAGTGGCTCATTTTTAAATCAGAGGTTAATGCCATAATTGCTCCATTCAATGTGTTGTTGGAAGTCTGAAAAAGCGCCTCACTTTCCGGATGATTCTTGCTCAGGTAGAATTTAAAGACTGCAACTGGATCGAGGGCATTTGAAGTCAGTTTTCTTACGTACGAACATGCAAGTAGACCAGGTCAGACTGTTTAGAACCTCCTTGGTAATTTTTTATCTTCTCATTTAGTTTCTCTGTGACATAAAGAGATTCTGCATTATCACATTTGATCTCGAAGGAATGTTTTGTCAACTTCGACAGCTTCTCTACCACGGCGACCAAAACGGTAGCACAGCAAAAACCAGAGAAATTCAATTAACACCTCTCGGTCTATCCAAACACTGTCCTGCTGACCTTTAATGAAGTATTTATTCAGTTTTTCCATATCTCTAGACTGGATAGATGATTTATGCTTAGGTTTTACGTTCATCTCTTTCGTGAACAGCTTTGCTTTGGCTTCAAACATTTTGTTAGCTGACATAAAGTCACTGTCTTGCAAGATGTTTACATTACGGCTAAGAGGAGCCGATGTTATGTGGCGATGTATATGGCTGCTCTTATTCCTGTCGGGGCGCTTGGAGTCGGTGGCTGTCCTTTCTCGGTTTAACTTCTGCGTAGAACTTTCGTAAAATGTCGTTGAGGTCTTGGGAAGAAATGGTTTTCAAATCGATATTGATTTTTCGCTTCGTCAACCATGTGTAAAACTTTTTCAGCCCCCATTCAGTTGCTCTCTTTGTGTTCTTTGATTGAGCTTTTTCTTCAATTTCGTCATTTCGTCAGACAAGTTGCTCTTGGCACAAATCTGAATTCTGGCTGTTAGTTATGTCAAAGCTTGGAAATTCTTCCATATTGATAAAAGCTGTCTTCAAGTCGTCTTCAAATAAATATAGCAGCACAGCTGTGCTGTGCTGTGCTGTGCTGTGCTGTGCTGTGCTGTGCTGTGCTGTGCTGTGCTGTGCTGTGCTGTGCTGTGCTGTGCTGTGCTGTGCTGTGCTGTGCTGTGCTGTGCTGTGCTGTGCTGTGCTGTGCTGTGCTGTGCTGTGCTGTGCTGTGCTGTGCTGTGCTGTGCTGTGTTGTGTTGTGTTGTGTTGTGTTGTGTTGTGTTGTGTTGTGTTGTGTTGTGTTGTGTTGTGTTGTGTTGTGTTGTGTTGTGTTGTGTTGTGTTGTTGGTTTTGCTTTTTTTTTCACAAGCCTATATTGTACAGCGCTGGTAGTTTGATTGAGCGGTTGAGTGGTTCACGCTAGCTTGAACTTAGTAAACCAATCAAACTACCGGCGCCGTACAATAGGCTTGAAACAAAAGCAAAATCTTCACTTGACTCTGAAGATGACTTCCACTCAGGTTGTCGAAACGTCAGTCACATCAAACAGTCCTTCTCGGAACTACATCCACCCGGATGATCACATTACAAATATTGTTACTTCAACAAATATTGTTACTTCGATAAACATTCATTCACCTGGGTTCAGACCTTTCTTTACAATACACTCCATTAATTACCAGATCCTAAATTTTCACCCCTAAAAGCAACACCGCTTTTTTTCCGATTGGAGTACCTCCCCCCGGGATATTACTATCAGATAAATAGCTACTGCGCTATGGGGTTTTCAGTGAGTGGTGGTAGAAATCAGTTGCAAAGGTCTCCTGATACCTTAAAGTCCTTAAGTTGGTAAGATTGGATTCAGTAGGCACAAAGTCATGCTTGTTCTTTTGATCAAGTAATTCAGCTGCTGTGATTGTGAAATCATCGGATTTTTTAATTTGCGTCCCAAGAAAAAAAAGAGCGGGATAGTTGCATTTTTTCGTTACAGAAATATCTGACTCTCCAGGCTGCAGTATAAGGTTTCATGAATGAATACACAATCATCAATAGAAACACGCTGAAAAATTGAAGATTCTCTAGATTGGTAGATTAGAATTTTAAGGCAAAACATGTGATAAATTATTCAAATAACGCCCACTCATGTGATGAAGGATTTATCATCGATAGTCTAAGCTGTCAAGGTGTGCCCTCTTGACTCGAGATGATATCCTATATATCAAACTAATGGCTATTTTTATATTGTTTATTTCAGCTGTAGTACGATACGATACAATTGTAAGAACTGTTCCTTCAAGATTCAAACCCAATATGAGGAAACTGAAACGCTGGTGCAAACCACCAAGGATCTATGACAATCTCTCACATACTTGTAGGGAAACATTGCCAAATTCTCTTGGAGTAATTGTTTTTGGAGCAACAATGATTCAGTCTCAATTGGTCCAGGTTTACGAGGCCTATTTTGTATCCAACAATCACAATGAACCCATAAAGGGTTTGGTTGATACTCAGTACAAAGAAACTAACTGTTCCGCTGGGCGATGGATTTCGTTGGAAAAAGGAGAATTTATCATGAGAAACAAATCCATAATGATAAATGTTGATACAAAGAAAGTGTACAATTCTTCGAATTACGTTTCATTCGGAGATGGAGAGGTGGCTGTCTGTGTAAAGGAGGAGCTTGCGTGCAAATTGAAAAAATGGTGGTGCCTAAAACGTTTGTCAATTCGTCCATTGTTTGTTGATGCAAAGGCGGTAGTGTTCGAAAGACGGCCCAAAATTGACTTTCACTTTGGAACAGTAAATGTTCTGAAAACCAAGGTAAACATCAGTTGCTCGGGAAAATGGCTCTCAGTAAAAAATGGGGAATTTACAGTGCTTCAAAACAAATCTCTTTTCATACATGCTTATCCAGTGAATGTCTTTGATTTTTCGCAGTATGTTTGGTGGTACAATCGTAGTGTCCTTGTCTGTATAAAGTCTACTAGAACTATTAGAAATTGCTCTGGAGATTTAGTTTTAATGAAAGAAGGGGAATTCACAGTTTTGCATAACAGATCGATATATGTTAATGCCACCAGACGACTTTATAATCAGAAAAGATACGTGTGGCATAACAATAGTCTGTATATATGCGAGAATTTCCCAAAATTAATTGCAGATGATGCCAGTGTCCTTGAGGTCTTGACAGAAATATGCATGGAGATATCGATTGTAGCCCTGGTATTTGTCCTCGTAACCTATTCCTTGTTCAGTGAACTACGAACACCACCAGGCATTAACGTGATGAATCTCAGCCTCTCCATCCTGCTTCAACAACTCCTGTGGGTCATTGGAAGTGACAAGACAGAAATACCAATCGTTTGCACTGTCATAGCCGTACTTTTGCACTACTTTTTCCTAGCATCGTTCGTGTGGACCTCAATCATCGCCTTTGACACCTGGAAAGCCTTCACAAAGACAGGACGACCACCAGCTCATCCTAAACGTAAGAGGTGTGTCCGTTCATTGAAGTATGCCGCCATTGCTTGGCTGTCCGCCATGGTGTACGCGGCTATCTGCATCGCTATTGACCAATCAGGCATCGTCTCTTTGGGCTATGGGTCTTATTATGCCTGCTGGATTTCTGATAACACCGCTAAATTATCTTTTTTTGTCGCCCCTGCTGGATTAGCAATGACCTTCAATATCATCTTCTACTGCCTGACAGTAAAGTCCATCAGAAGTACACGTAATCAAGCAAGGGCCATCTCAAACCAGTCAGATAGGCGGCGCGAGTTGGGTATCTACGTCAGAATTGGATCACTGATGGGCTTTACTTGGATCTTTGGTTTCCTTCTTCCTTTTGGTTGGGTGTTTATCTCGTACATCTTTGTAGTCCTTAACTGTCTACAGGGTGTGTACATTGCTATTGCCTTTGCCTTTAGTGGACGTGCAAGAAAGCTGTATGGTGATATGATAAGAGGAAAGGTCTTGTCCAAAAAATGCAAAGAAGAAGCACCATTCCCATCACCTAATCCAACAATCAACAAATTAATCAGCCAACCAAACAAGCACTCAACTAACCAACAAACAAACAAAGCAATGAGTCAACTAACCAACCAATTATCCAACCAAGCGATGAACCAGTCAACGAAGCAACCAATCGAATAGCCATCCAACCAACTAACAAACCCACCAACCGACGCGACCGACCAATCAACCAACTAACCAACCAAACCAAAAATTGCCTTAACTCAAGCAACAATTGAGTCTTTAAAAAACGAACAACGAACAACCAGAAAACTCACTTAAGCAACCAACCAAGCAACGCACCAGGCAACAAACCTTTTAACTATACATCCAACCAACTAATTGACCATCAACTAAATCATATGTAAGCAGCAACCAGCACAACCACTCAAGCAACGAACCAACCAACCACTCAAGCGACCATACAACAAAGTAATCAAGCAACAAAGCAACTAACCATGCAGCAAACCAACAGCCACCCGAGCAACAACCGAACCAGGAACCAACCAACCAACCAAAGAATCTACAAAGCAACCAATCAGGGGCCACACCAACAACAACCGAAGCAAACAACCAAGCACATGTAGCTAACCAGGCAACTACCTAAGCAACCAAGCAAGCAAAAAGTACAAATAACAATAAAAAACAAGCTACCAATAAAGCAAGCAATTCATAAAACAACCATTCAACAAGCCAACCAGCTAGCCATCCATGCAGCCACCCCAATCAAGCAACAACCCATCAAAGCAATAAAGAACCAGCCAAGCAATCAATCATGCAAAAGGCCAATCAACTGCAATCACCCAGTGCACACATCAAACCCAATACCCAACCAACTTAACCAAGCAGCGAATTATTAAGTAGGCAGGCAACCAACCAAACAACTTTCAAAGCAAACTAACAAAACAACCACTCAACCAAGCAACAAGCAAGCACCCAACTAACCAGTCAAGCAGACATGTAACCAAACAAGCAACTACTCTACCGAAAAACTCAAGCAACTATCCAAGCAACCAAGCTAGTAACCCAACCACGTCACCTACGCAACACATTGTCAAGCATCAACTCGGCTAAGCAATCAGTTTTAAACAAATTATGCAATTATTAAGAACCAACTAAAAAACACAATGGACTAAGTATCTAAGCCCACCCCCCCCCCCCCTCCCCTACTCGAAAACTCGAAAAAAACAACAACAACAGCAACAATCAATATCGATTGTTGGAAAATGAAAAGGAGATCTAGAGAAAATTACGTCATCTGTAAAGCAAAAAGAACTCCTCATTTTTTGGTATATGTCCATATATACGTGATGCATGAAATGTTGCTGGACATAGCCTTTTGGGACCTACTGCATTTGTGAGGTGATTTTCAGTCTCTCCCCAACGCAGCAAATTTAATTGCATTTAGTGATAGGCGACTCCGCTTTGGAGCTGCAATGTATTTATTGGAATAAATAATCTATCGAACTACTTATAAGAAGATTTTGATTTTAAAACTTTAGTGATATAGAAGTTTGTGACTTTCAAAAGAAAGTAGTTTTCTTATCAACAAGTGATAAGAAACAAGCTCACGAGGTTTATCGTCTTTTGCAAGTAAAATGAAAATTAGTTAATAGCAATTGGACAACAGAAAGTCGCGCGCCCAAGGCGTAACAGACGCACGAGAGAAAATATAAAGAACGATTAACAAACGTAAGAGTGGCACGAGGCTTAGCCGAGTGCGATTCTAGTTTGTTCAGAGTTCTTTATATTTTCTCAAGCGTGTCTATTACGCAATGGGCAAGCGGCTTTCTGTTGTCTAATTGATTTATAGCAGAGCCTACAACGTTAAAGACGGAGCCGTGCAGCCAGTTAGGAAATAAATCATAGCTTTCTGGACAATCAGATCGCGCGCTATATCGAATCTATGTTATAAAGTATGATAAACAATAAATATAGAGAGCCACACCGCCAATGGCGTAGGAAACTCGTGGATTGAGTTACATAAGTTACAGGACATGCTGTAATATGCTAAAAGTAACCTACTATTATGGCCATGGATGACTCAGTTCTTAAACTTCTTACAGTGCGTCTCAGAGCTATCATAGGGTCTACAATTAATGACTTAGTTTGACACTTGAGTCCGTCCCTATATTGCAAGTATAAAGTCTAGAGTCCATTTAGTCTTAGTGTTGAATGGGTGACATCAACTAAATTAGATAAGTTATTTACTACATCTTTACCCTTCGAGCAGAGGGATCTTTTTGGTTAGATCCAGCTAGGGAAAATGAGAAGTTATGTTAATGCCGGCCTTGTTCCTACCTTCTTTCTCTTGTAAATTTGTCAGATCAATTAGTTGAACCCCCTTATTTTTGGCAGGCTTATTTGAGAATTGGTGTCACCTAAATAGTTAACTGTTTCAATACTGATAATCGAAATTTATTAATGTAAATCTTTAAATTTGTCTAACTATATAACATCGCGATTAAAAGGACTCTACCAAGTCACAGCATGCTCTCATTAACTTGCAGCGACTTTCATGATTACGTGACCACCGAAGTTCAAATACCAACGGCGATGCAAAAGGCGTTATTTACTAGCATCAATCGCAAATAATCAGTCGGTACCTTTGATATTTTTGATTGACGGTAGCGAAGTGAAAGGCGCTGAAAGCTGAAAGGAGAACGCACAGAGCGAAACGCTCAACAATTAAACAAGATACTGAAAAGCTAAACAGCCAACCATATAGCTCAGGGACAACTTAAATGGCAAAGTCAGTCATGAAAAACTATAAAGGACAGCTCTAAGTAAACTCATTTTGAGGATGGTGTGTGTGAAACATGTCTTCAAAAAATTAAAACAGTATAATTATAGTACTTATCACCAATAAACATCAAATATTAACCATAGTATCTTCCATCTATGATTACTATAACTTATAAGACTTTCCTACAGTTAACAATGGTAGATAGATACTAGTTATACCATGATTTCAAGTGGAATACAGGGGCGGATCCAGACTTTTTTGAAGGGGGGCACTATCTTCCCACAGAGTCTGCTAGTGCAATTTTCATTTTCAAACTTTTTCTGACTTTAAGCCTGAGATTGCGCAATGAGTGTTGCACGAACTAACGTAACGTTTATATACAGTAAATTCATAAAAACTAAACGTTTATATACAGTAAATTCATAAAAACTAAACGTTTATATACAGTAAATTCATAAAAACTAAACGTGTATATACAGTAAATTCATAAAAACTAAACGTTTATATACAGTAAATTCATAAAAACTAAACGTTTATATACAGTAAATTCATAAAAAACTAAACGTTTATATAGTAATACAGTAAATTCATAAAAACTAAACGTTTATATACAGTAAATTCATAAAGACTAAACGTTTATATACAGTAAATTCATAAAGACTAAACGTTTATATACAGTAAATTCATAAAAATCTGATGATGATTGATATGACTTGATGAAAAACGAAACTTAGATTTATTTCAAATACTAATCTTCAGCTTTAGCGGCCCCCAAATCGGCAAGTTCCATTCTTCGAGGGTGAAGAGTAGCAAATTCATTGACAATGTTTTCCATATTCAATGCGTCAGTGTTGCTCCTTTCCCTGTGTACAAATAACATGGCCAGACCATTGAGACGGTTGTTGGTCATAGTTGATCTCAGGCTTGGCTTTAAAATGCGAAGGGTGCTAATGGAACGCTCGCAGGTACAACTGGTTACTGGTAGTGTGGCGCCAATACGTAGCAATTGCAAGGTGTACAAGTTGGGGAAAAACAATTTGTCTGTTTTCGCCAGAGTCTTCGGGATTGTATTGCATTCTTTCCCCTCCTTGTCGCCATTCCACTTAATGCACCAAGCTTGTAATTCCGTATCAACTGCAAAAGAAGACGGCAGATCTTCGTCATAGAATGAGCAGATGTCTTTAATGTCATTCTTAGTCAAGTTCTTTGCCGAACCATACAGCTCATTGGGTAAGAGGGTAACAAACTGAGAAAGATGAAGTGAGTTCTGCGAGCTGTTAGCAAATCGATCTTGCAGTTGAGAAGAAAGATGGTCGAGAAGTGGCGCAGTGATCGTACGTCGAAAGAACTCGCACGGATCTCTAGCTTCCGGATTTGCCCTATGCTGTTGACGTGCCACTGTTCTAGGCATTTCCTCTTCGATACCAACATCCCTGGCTAATGTGACTGCATCATCATATATGCGCTTGTGGTATGGTTCGATTTCCTGTCGGTTTTTCTCCACTTGGTGTTTGACGAGTTCAACTTCCTTGTGAGCACGTGATATGTCAACATAAGACCCTTGAAGTTTGATGCTCAAAGGATTACTTGTTCAATGGCTAACTCCATTTCGTCCAATTTTTGCATCAAGATTTCTGTGTGTTTTTCGGCTTCACAATATTTTTCGAGCAGATCGAATAAACTTACTAAAAAATTCTGCACTCTGAAATTTCTATGGATAAATGACTTTAACTGTTGATTTAGCTCCCTTAAATCTTCTAGCGCGTCAAGACGATAATTACAAATAAACTCTAGTAGAGAGTTTAGGTCATACATTCCGGCAAGCGGGCAAAAAAGGAACAGGAAAAAAATAAATGTGAATGGTGTGTGAGTGCCCCAAAAACGGCGGGAGCTTTTGGCGGGAATTTGAGAAGAAACCGGAAGTCCCTGAATCTGGATCAGGGAATTTTACTTCCGTTCCGAGAATTTTCAAGCTAGGCTTCGATGCGATTTTCACCTGAATTTCGCCCCAAGAAAATAAGGTTTCTCAAGAGAAACGATCGACGACTTAAAATTAATTAATCTAGCCTCAGCAAAGGAAATTTTGACGATTTGTGGACTACTTACTGAAGTTTTTGGACTCCTTCTACTCGAAGTGGTGATTCGTGAACTCGTAGAGAGGAGCATGTCGCTTGGCTAAAATAATGCCATTACACGATTAATGATCGATTCTTTTCTGACCATATTTAGATATATTTTTTGATTTAAATAAAATGATTTTGGGACAAAAATTGAAGCAAACGAATTAAAATTACCCACCAAAACGAGCGAAACGAGAGCAATAGCTTATCATTTGTTAAAAATACTTATTATTCATTTTTTAGAAGACTTATTTGATTACGAAAGCATATATAAAAATCAACATTTTTCTCACAAAAGGGGGGGGGGGGGGCACCGGCCCCCCAGGTCCCTCCCCTAAATCCGCCCCTGGAATACCACAGGAATATCGCACGAGTCACTTGTATTTTCTAGTATACACATGAGTCTTTAGGTGAGTGATGAGTGGAATATCCAAGGTATGCCACGAGAAACCATCATGTACAACTGTTACCTATTTTATCCTTAAGCAATAGAAAATATAGCCAATTCCTGCAATGTCTCGTGGGAAGAGACAGTTATCGCCGAATATACAACAGCTTTCTTTCTGATTGGCTTTATTTTCTGTGGTGTGGGAAACAACATCATATAATTATAAAGATTTTGAAATTGCAATCAGGATCCATAAAATTCAATGTTATAAACATTGAATCATATAATTATCTTAGACTTCTTGTAAAACCTATGGTTGCTTGTATTAGAAGTAATATCTGTCACAAATATCAATTTCTAGTTCTAAATGGCTTTTTAGCAATAAACTTTAAGGAGATGTAATACGACTTGGTGCGGTTTAATGCGACTTTGGGCGACTTTGGTAGGGACCGGAGTAGCCTATAGCCAATCAGCGCGTGAGTTGAACATATGAGCTATGGATTTTTAATTCTTCTAGTGTTCAATGCAAAAAATAAGCCTTTACCCTTATAACGTTTCATACCTACACTTCCACAACTTTTGCGGTACCTAGCTTCATTGATGGATGAATGAATTTATTGAAAGAATTTACATCGCAGTTGCGTGAGCAGCTGAATTACGTAAAATTTACATTTGTAAATAATAAAACGAATATATACAACTATATGATAAATTATAAATCATAAAAGTGAATTGTAAAATTGACAAAATATACTGAAAATTATAGACGAAGTATAACATCCTAATGTCCAAAAATGTCCCTACAACCATCCATTTCTTTGTAAATTCTAGCATTTTTGAAATGGCTGTCAATTCATCAATATTGATCCGATTAACACCAAACTTCGGAATTTCGTAAAGCTTCGATGTGGTCTTTCTGGCTATGTGAGTTTTGTGTTGTCATCATCCATAATTTAGGAACTCGTACCCAGTCTTCACGGTATGAAAGTGGCTAATTATTTGACTTATTTATCAGTCACCTGGGGGTGGGTTGGTTGGGGGCATGGTTGGGCGGTGGGGCAAAGGAAAGTTTACCTGATTTGGTTTCCATAATTTGGGAGATGAAAAATGTGATAATGAGCCGTCACAATATGCAACATTATATTAATTTACCTATCTACCAATTACCTGTCTGTCTGTCTGTCTGTCTGTCTGTCTGTCTGTCTGTCTATCTGTCTGTCTGTCTGTCTGTGTCTATCTGGGGGTTTTGGAAATACTGACCTACCTAACATTAAACCGCTGCAATTCTTGTCACAGAGCTCTGTTGAACTAGACATTTCCAACTCCTCTTTTAATGAATTTTTGTTGCCTAGATGTTAGTTTGGTAAAGATCGGCGCTAATGCGGCTACGCCCCGATGACGTCACTAAAATTGCTTACTGTGCATTTTCTCGTTATCTAGACTTGACAGCTTAAAAAGAACCTGCAGTTAAAGCCAAACAACGTTTAAAGAAAATCTATGAGAGCGATTTCGAGAAAATGATGAGAAAAACCAACCAAATCAGTAACATAAAAGTTGAAATCACGACCTAAATTAGTTGCAAATGACAAACCACACAAATATGACAACACGATAATTCAAAACTACAATAGTTTGCCTCGACCTATACACAAAAGACCTTCACTTGTTAATGATGAAAACCAATACCAAAATTAATAATAATAATACCCATAGTATCCCTTTTTTCAGTCTATTCACATGCATTTGATTAAATTAGCCCTCTCGTCCGACATTTTCTCTTGGTTTTAACCTAATATATCCATGTAACTTTTAAATTTGCTTTAAAGTTGAATGAATTAATTCTATTATTGATTAATTATTTTTATACTTACGAGCTTAATTATTATATTTAAATCAGAGAACGATTTCTTCAGACAGTTCTTGGGTTTTCCGTCGATCCATGGTTTTCTTTCTTGGTGCTCCTCAGAATTGCGACAGTTCTGCACAACTTCCGCGGGCTAAAAAATCATGAAAGACTTTTTAGCCGACGAGAGTTTTGCATGATGTCTGATTTAAACATGGCGTCTCAAGAATGTTTAGGAATATTCATATGAAACTTAAAAAATAACTGTATAAACATGTTAGACACATAAAACTTACGAGATTGCATTGTTTTGTTTGTCTCTGTTCTGTTCTGTTCTGTTCTGTTCTGTTCTGTTCTGTTCTGTTCTGTTCTGTTCTGTTCTGTTCTGTTCTGTTCTGTTCTGTTCTGTTCTGTTCTGTTCTGTTCTGTTCTGTTCTGTTCTGTTCTGTTCTGTTCTGTTCTGTTCTGTTCTGTTCTGTTCTGTTCTGTTCTGTTCTGTTCTGTTCTGTTCTGTTTTCAAGAACAAAACACTTTGTTTGAAATATTTTTTAATTTGTTACACTATTCACTCTCACTTACCAGTTATTAATAAATTCTTTCATTCAAACTTGTGTTTCCTAATATTACGAATCCCGATATTCCCAAGACTATTGAAATGAGAAAAGACCTTAATAACTCAAGTCAAGCAAAAGGTCTATTAAGAGTTCACCCGATCCACGCGTCTACAAGAGGTCAACAAGTGATCATTTATCACACAAACAGTGATATCACACAAAAGCAATTAGAAAATGACAGTCAATTATTCCAAGAGTTCAATTCTTTTTCTTTTTGGATGCTAAGAATCTTATTTGTTTTCGAAGTATCAAAAAGAAACTGTTGGTCTTGTAAAGTATTTAATTTTATGAAAAACATTTGTTTTTGACGTTTTCCGCGATGTCAGGAATTTGATAAAAGTACAAACAAACAAACATTTTTTTCTTGTCGATAAAAGAGTACTTCATTTCTCAGCTGTGAAACTGAAGGATTAGCTTGAGCTGGTTCAAGGGAGCACTAGTCAGAAATAGAGACAGCAGCTCGTTTTATATTCCACATTTTATTATCGTATTGCTGTGAATATATGATTTCAGATTAGCTCCAAAGGGCAACTTTTCAGTTTGAAATGTTTGTAAGTCATCAAAATTCAAGTCCACAAAGTATTTCATCAAAAGGCTTAATAAATTGGTTTCTAGTCATTTTAAAAACAGTTGTCATTACAAAGGTCTAACTAACTATTTAAATTACTAATTTTAAGTGTTCAGTTATCTTTTAAAAATACCCAATATTGTCCTTGCACTCCCATTCATCGATCATGAAGTGATAAGGAGACATTTATCAATCTTGTCATTTAGTTTTATCTAGATATGTCGACGTGAATGGTCATCAATCATTTTGGTATAGGTTCAAAAGCTTCAGTACTTTTAGTTAGCTTATTTTGTAATCAAAACTATACGCTTTTTGCTTGAATTGCATGCTCAATTGTTTGTCGGTATTACTTTTAAAACACCCCACCTACTATTCATTTGCATGAGCTATCCAGGAAATGGTGAGGCAGTGTACAATGTTCAGTTATACAAGCATGCGGGAAATAATACAAATTATTATCATTTTGTTGTTGTTGTTGTTGTTGTTGTTTTGTTGTTGTTGTTGTTGTTGTTGTTGTTGTTTGTTGAGTATCCCTTCAGACACTTCTAGATCTGTGAACCTTCTATCGCGCGCGGGCGCTATATACTAAAGAATGGTAAGACAGCGTGCAGTGTTGAGTTATAGAAGCATGGGAATCGTGCATATTGTTTGTTGAGCATCGCTCCATATACTCCACCTTTCATTCATTCAAGAATTATCTAAGAAATAGCGAGACAGTTTGCAATGTTCAATCACAGAAGTACGGGGATTCTGCAAATTCTAAAGAATTGTTTGTACGTGGTATTTCAGTGATCGAAGAAATCACGACTGCGCTTCCAGCTACGGTTAGCTTCTGTTTCTTCCAATATATTCATACACACTATTTTAATCAAACTTGGACTCTAAAAACGGAAATTGAAATGGACAAAGTAGGCCGACAAGTAGGCCGGCTTAGTCCGTTATGAAATGTAGTCAACACAGCTAACTTGCGTTAATACAGTTTGCTGTAAAGATTCAAAAACAATATTACAACTGAAAAATGTGCCACAGATCAAACATTTAGGACAGTCTGATTTAATCGTTTTTGAATTCCTGATGTCGATTTTAACATCGCCTATCATAATACGCATATAGGTTCAATTCACCTTTAAAGCCTCAATTTTATTTTTGCAATAGTACTGAAAAATGTTGAGTCTTTTTTTTTTCTTTTTGTTATCCTTTTCTTCATTTACTACCCGCTCTTCTCTTCTCTTTTTATTCCATTTTTCTTCTATTTTATATCCTCCTTTTATTGTTCTTTGTCTATTTATTTGTCTCTTATTTCCGTTATTCCTACATTTAGATCCTTTTTATGTTTTTACATCTTGAGTAATAAGCTGCCTAAAGGTGTACATTTCCTGGTGAGAAACATTTTAGCGAGTTGACACCATGTTGACGACAAGCCCCAACAGAGAGAGACAAAGCTTATCGATAGCATTACTTTGGACAAAAGCTGATAGCACCAATGAATAGAATGGATCAGCGTGAAATTACCGGTGAAATGTTCCTTTTCAGAATTAAGGTGTCAAAATGTTATGGCTTTATTTTCGATATACCTTGTATGGGCTATACAAATAGGCTTGTTTTAACAAATATAAAAAAAGTGTTATGAATTGCAAAAAATACTGATTATGATACACAACAAGGCAGGCTTTTTCGTAGAATCAACTAAAATACCAAAAAGAGTCAGATGTCATCTCATTATTATGATATAGACTGCAACTAGAGGGTTTTTTCATAAACAATTCAAACGCCCCAAAAAAGTCAGCTGGAGGTATTCCTTTCTTTTTGCAGGGACATTTCAATATTTACTAATACCTTCAAAGACTTTAAAAACATCTAGCTTTAATTATTTGAGTCTATATAGCATTAATAATTGAAAACAGGCAAGAGATACGCATATATTTAATCATAAATTAAGATCAAGCTAGTTTTCATTAGACAGAAATGCAAAGGCTTACCTAGAACATTTTGCAACATCATTAGTTGGCCCTCTATAATATTATATTTTTTAGTAGGTTAATTATTACATGACCAATAATTAAAAAAGCAACCGATTTTAAAATCGGAAACAACAATTCAACTACAGAGTGAGTGATTCTATACTCAGTAATGAAACTCTTTTTCAGTTTTCTTTTTCGGTATTCAGTGTTCTCACACATATTTGAAACGCACCAGGAATAAAATATACTTTCACAAATTTACCCTTCATTTTGAAACTTGAACATTTATATACTTTGTACAAATACTTTACAAAATTTAACGAGTGAATGAATTAATTCATCCTAGTACATAAAGCTAGTTGGATGGCAAACGCTATAAAATAACACTTGTTTTATTAAAAAAAACTATCGCTTTTTCACTCACCTTTACTGTTGAGAATATGCACATTGCAATGGCGTCCTAGAGAGAACACGGCTTTTGAAATGAAAATATATAGGAGTAAGAATAAACGGTATAGAATTCGCTAGCATTTTGGTTGAAGTGGAACGCTAGAAATCGCGGTTCAAGTAACTATATATATATTGTTTGAATCATACATGCACATAGACAAGAGCCAAAATCGGTAAAAAAGTCTTGTTGTTTTGAAGGATAGGAGACAAGTGAATACCTGTAGCTGACAGGACCTGACAGTATACATACACTTGTAAGCACATCAACTTGTCATGTAATTGACTTGTGGTCATCTCGTTATGACTGAACCCACTGGGTGCTACAACTAATAGCATTTTAAAGGTTTCTTTATGAATGAAAATCATTGACACGTCAACATTGCCACCGAATTATAATAACAACTCAATATAATTAAAAATTATTTCAAGATGAATGTGAAGCTTAATAGCTAACCATTGAATGGAACTGCCCGATTTTAAAAGAATCTCTTTCAAATTTAGAATTTGTTTAAAAAAAAAAGAAAAAGAAAACTGTGCAGATGACCCAAACGTTGCAACCGCCATTCTGTCGCGCCGCCTTTTTCGCTTCCATTTTATATTTATACTCGGTGTTACTTGCAAATTGCAGCTCTCGTGTTGATTCTACAACGTCGAGTGAAATAATATCTAAACTGTAAGTCTCTTTATACACTATTCTCTGGATGACTACAATTTAAAGAGAATAAAAACACGTTGAGACCCGCTCCGAAGGCTTATTTCCTTAAGATTGAAACTGAAGCCGCAGGTACGCTCAGTGGAACAAAACTGGCAAGGCAAGGATAATTTACGACAAAAAACATACCATTTTTAATATGAAAAGGATAACTTTTTCGATGTGAAAGGCACTCTTCTAGATCTTACTTATATTGTCTTTCAGTACCCAAAACAAGTCAAAACAGTGCCGTTTACCGAAAATTGTACAATTTTCTTATCCAAAAAAAATCATCCTTGCCGCGAATTATCCTCGCCTTACACTGAAGTTTCATTTCAGTGTTGCAGCATAACTGGAGGTAAAAAATACGGGTAACGATGAAAATATAAGTCAGACACTGAAAAATACATGTGAAAAACAGTAGTCAATATATATATTGGACATTTATAGTAATCTTTACTTATATAAAAATGGTGCTGCGAGTAACTGATTAAAGATTACATGTGAGACAGGGGCTTCTAAAAGTACAACAATATAAAGGCGTCAGTGAAACAAAATCTTTATGTTTTTAAGTCATTTAACACTAAAGCAAAAACGGTTTTAATCAGACATTTTAGGGTGTAAGGTTTCAGGAAGTACAATACACGTACATGTCAATTACTACTCAGCTTAGATTTGTTTTTGACTAACCATCCCTTTGTCTTCTTTCCTGACTAGTTTTAGGCAAAACGAACAAATGTAGTTCTTAAGACGTAAAAGAACCCTAAATTTCGCTGTTCAGTGAGCGTTTCAAAGAACATTTTAGTGTTTATTTCCATTGTTCGTTTTCACCACAGAAGTTACTAGAAAGCATCACGAACGTACAGCGAAAAATTCCTCGCGAAATCTGTCTTCTCGAGAACGAAAAATCTGCTTGGAGATCAAATGACATGGGATTTTGAGAAACAAACCACATGAAATAAGAGACGACCCTAATGTCAAAACTACAGGATCGCTTCGCTTTTTATCGATTCATAGTAATAGATCCAGCCTTATTTTGTAACCGAGCTGGGGGCTAGCGTAACACAGTAAAATTTGGGCGTCAACCATACTGACTTCTTGAAAATGGCTTCTTAAGAAGAAACCTTTATAGACTCACCTTATAGATCATGAGAGAAGGTTTCAAGTTGATCATAAGACTTTGAGATTCAACTGTCAAGTAAAAATGAAAGCGTTTGCTTGTTATATCAAGGTTTAGATCGCTATGATTGAAATTCATAGTAACAGGTGTTTGGGTCAATGACAGACTCTTTATGGACTGTTTTGCATAGCATATGTGCTTTACTTCACTTATCGCCACACTGCAAGACTTAATTAATTACATTTCGCTATCGCAGCCAACAACATTGATTAAGAAAAAACTTTGCATAATTAGAAAAAAACGAGAGCGCGTCAAGAAAGCCCGCCATTTTTACACTTAAAATCCCGCCATTTTTACACCTTGAGTTTTTGCAAATATCTAGCTAAAACCTTGTAAATTATTAGTGTTGTTAGGTTTAAATGAGTATGGTTTCTTTTATTTGCATTGTTTTTAGGATTTCTATAAAGAAAAAGGTCGATTTTGATCGCAGAAGATATTAATAGCAATTGTTATGGAAATACCATAGTATTATTAACCTCGAGCTACAAATCTAGTATATGTCTCGTGTGTGTAAAATATATGTCTATTGAGTAGATAAAGAGTGTGATAACATAAAACCTAGTGACCATTACACGAATAAATGAGGGTCTTATCAGACGCTTTTCTTTCGGTTCATTTACCTCAATGGACACTTGCAGCTTCCTGATGTATTATTTAGTTGCTCAAAGTCACCGAAAGTAAAACAGCAAATTTGAATTTTTTTACAACTCCCTGAAAGACTAAGTTTCAGTTATCTAAAAATTATATTTTCTTTGATATATGTCAGCAGGTAGACTACCTACGAATGGCTTGACTAGTTACAAGAGAAAAATCTACAGATTATAGCAAAATGTAATAGTAATAATAAAGGAATAATTGTACATTTGTTTGTTTGAGTCTTTAAAGGCAGTATTTTAGCACAATATACCGCTCGCCCTGATATAAAGCATAAATGAACGGGGACAAATGATTGAACACTGAATTCGTTTAAACCTCTAAAAGCGGTCATTTAAAGCGTGAAATAAGCACCTTCATAACAAGTTTATAAAATGATTTTTTTAGTTACATAGAAAGCCACAGGTCTCCGTTTCGAAGTCAAAGGCAATCATTCAATAAGTTAAAAAAATTCGTAAGAACTTCACTCCTAATTATTCTTTCATTTTACCTACTCAAAATTTGACCTAAAATTTTATGACCACTTCTTTCTTTCACAACTTTCCTTGGACTCAAATTAGGTATTTGGGAGCGTTATTTCAACTTCACTACATAGCAGGCCTTAAGGCGAGGGTTTCATAGAGTTTTCTGTGTTATAATGGAAATACTCATATTACACCGTTGCGTCAGTAAAAGGTTGTGCATATGGTACAGTGGCGCATTAAGAATAACCTATGAAAAGTCAAACAGATTTATAGGCGAAGAGTAAGCCTGACTTAGGCCTAATTCAGACTCCGTACCACATTATTGCAATGAAATTCAAGCAAAGCTCAGCGCGACTTAAGAGATTTAGAACTACTGATTCTGCTTAGAATGGCCTGGGCACTCGTCACACTAGCACCAGCCGAATAATAGAGTAGATTTCATTTGACTGTGAAAACGGCACGGGCACGGCACGGTCATGGCACGGCACGGTACGGTTACGGCACGGTACGGTCATGGCACGGCACGGTACGGTTACGGCACGATACGGTCATGGTACGGCACGGTACGGTTACGGCACGATACGGTCATGGCACGGCACGGTTACGGCAGGAATTTTTGTTTTTATAGCCAACGCGACAGTGACACGGTCACGGCACGACATGGTTCGTTTCACACTCATACGAAAACAATTCTATGGTTATAACGAGATTTCGATGGTGTGGCCTCTGTCCAAACTAAAACGGCGCGCGCGCTGTTCTTTTCTCTAGAAAGGTGAAAAAATGGCAAAAAACCGGAGAAATAATCATGACAAAAGTGCAATATAATAGGGCAGTGTTTGCATCATATGAGAGTCGTGCCATTGACCGTGGTGTTGGTGTTGTAATGTCTGTAAAAAATACATTCCAAATTCATGCGTGCTGTATTTTGACCATGCCGTTTTCACAGTCGATACTGCGCTAGCGAATGGTTTGCGATTGTGGAGATAGCGTGCGAGGTCGGAAGTCGGAAGTAAAGACGCCTGTGAAGACGCATTATATTTTTATGATTTTATCGACTGTGTGCTAAGTACGGTTGATAGTGGCTATTGCAATTCACAGCGTGAATACAAAAAATGTATAGCAGGGCATAGAGTCCGCCCTCACTTTGCGTTTTCTGTACGTTTCGGCTTTCTGCCTACCGAACGGCGGGTTTTAAACTGCGAAATCAGGAAAGAAAGTAGGGCTTTATCTGAAGATTATTGCTGACCTAGTACATATACCGTCCTCAATTCAAACTCTAATAATGCCATATTATTCGTTTGGCTGTTATGTGCTGAATGCTAAGGCCATTCTAAATCGAACAAACAATTTCAAATATATTCAGACTTTCCTTGTATTTTGTTGCAACAGTTTGACACATGGCTGGTATGGAGTCTAACTAGGCTTTCAGTAGCATATATTCCATAATGTTTAATTTCATCAGTACTTTATGTAATTATTTCATTATTACTAATTTTTACCACATTTATTCGCTAAGAGTAAAAGGTGTAGAGTAAAAGTGCGAAAGGCGTTGTAATCTTATTCTTTTGTATAAATATATGACTGAGCCCATCAGATTTCGGTTGGTCACATGATATGTCACGTGATAAAATAGAAACAAATCAGAGCTAGCGATTCATTAAACTTCAACGACAAAGAAAAGTGCTTGTAATTAGTCGAGCTAATGAAGAGCCCCAGTTACATTGGAATAAAAACTGGCTAGGCAAGGACAATCTACGGCTGCAAGGCTGATTTTAATCACTGAAAATATTGAGATATGGTCGTAAAATGTAGCTATGGATTTTTCCTGTCTTGTTATTGATTTACCGTCTTGTTTGTTTGTTACGTTTTGTTTTGTTTTTTGCTTGCTAAATCACCTTTTAATTTTTCTTCTTATGCTTAAATAATGCAGTTATCAAAACGTTTGCCACCTTTGGTAGTTTTTCTTTCTTACTACTATTCCTTCTTCTTCTTCTTCTTCTTCTTCTTCTTCTTCTTCTTCTTCTTCTTCTTCTTCTTCTTCTTCTTCTTCTTCTTCTTCTTCTTCTTCTTCTTCTTCTTCTTCTTCTTCTTCTTCTTCGTCTCATCTTTGAATGAACAAATATTTCAATTTTCATTGTTGTTTTCAAAATCAGTCTATAATCAAGCCCTTCGTTCAATGCCTGACTAGTTGACCGCAAACTTGAACAAGATTTACAATTCTATAATGAAATTCGTTGCTAGCTAAAAATAGGAAAGTATACAAATTCGAAAAATATCCTAAAATTAATATCGTGTAAACAAAGGTACTGCCGAAAATGCAACTTTAATTTTCTTTCTTCTTACTGGTTTCCCACTTATGGGAAGGAATTCATGCCCAACTGTGCAAGCCTCTTAGTCAAGTGCATTACGCGTTCATTCATGGATACTGAACGACTTTCGTTACTGAACCGACTTGTTTCACTTTCTAGTCCCAAATGTCTTGGTAAAGTATGATTTTTTTATGACAACTGAAAAATTCGGGTTATTTAGAACTTGATCTCTTGTGGGTTTGACAAGGGTTTTCTTGGACCAAAATTGTCCCTAAAATTATAATATTATGAGTTTGCTTAGCATGTCCGGCGGGTTTAGTATCAGACTAGATGTATATGGCGAAACCACTCTAAAATCTAGTCCAACAAAGAAACATTTTACCCTTGAATATAGTAAAATATTTAGTCTAAATATTTCTGAAAATACAGCTAAAAGACATCATCAAACAGCAACTAACGAGTTTTAGTTTCTTGGTGAATGCTTCAGTCTGGCTCATTTCTCATGCCTAAAAAAATCTGTTTTGAAAGCCAATAAAGTGAATTATGTTGTTGTTGAAATAGCTTCTTCAGAAAAGAAAGAATTGATCACTAACGTAAATTGTCTAAGGCAATTAGTTTGCTGAACAAACTCAATACAATCTATAAGTTCCTTTTTTCTTTATTCTCGAACATAAAGGTATTCCTCGTGGAGCTCCATTTTCCAATTTAACGATTTCTTCATTCAGGTAACAGGTAACAATAGCTTTGATAGCCTCGAGTGTCTCTCTTGTCATTTGTTTAACAATTAGTTTTCACATTCACAACGATTACACCAAAACAGATGTTTTAAGAAAAACGTCTGAAGTCTCTGTATTATCTAGAACACTGTTCAAAAAGAATATTATTAACGTTACGTTACGGTAATAAAAATATTTTTTTCTTTACAACGAAATGAAAGAGCCAGGATAAAAAGAAAACGTTTCAAAGGACAAACGCCTAACTTCTAGTTCAGTGTTTCCGACATAACAAATTCCTTTTGCTCGTCATTGTATTTGGTGTAAACCATGCAACTCAACCTAGCTAGTTTGTTTTTACAAAGTACCGCTAAAATACGCGAAAATTTAGTATTAAACTATATAAGGTACGAAGGAATATCAAAACTAGTAGCTTTTGTAAAGTTTGATGGGGCAAATTATTGTAAATATTGTAAACAATGAGGTTCTAAACGCATAGCCAGGAAAATTGTGTTTTTAAAGCCTTCCAAGAAAAAAACGAGAGCTTTTGAAACTCTTTTAATCTGTAAACATAAAATTTTCTCATAATTTCAAAAACGGCTCTATTCAAAGGCGTTAAAATATAATAGGTTTTTTCAAGTAAAAAAATCTCTTCACAAAACATAATGAGATCGAGTTTTTGAAAACAAAAAGGAATGTATTGTTCTACCATCGTTGATTATTGCTTGTGGTGTTGTTTTGTCTTGGATAATGTCTTTTAGTCATCAAAAACGTTTAAATAAACAGTTGTAGCTTTTAGCTGCTGTTTGTAAGATCTGCAACCGTTTCTTGAAATGCATATCGTATGAAAACGCAAATAAATTCCGCAATATGGTAAGATTTTTGCAGCTAGTTTTGGAAACTCGTTTTCTATAGAGAAATTACTGAAAGCCTCTCTTCGTTATTCAGAAGACGAAAATTAGAAAATGCATTCAATGACAAATATATGAAACAAAGTTTACATAAGATTAGACTTTAAATAAAGGTTGAAATTTGTAAATAAAACTGAGGATTTGTGAGAAGTTGTATTGCTTTAAACAACGCCGAAGGTTATTAATTATGCAAGCAGCTCAATCAAAACATCTGTTTGTTTTTTTCAGGAGTTCCGTTCGTTTCTAATACTACCTCCAGCTATTTCAATACATATTCTTCGTTTAAACCAGGATCTACTTATATATATATGTTATTAATTAGGACGATAATACTGCCAAGCTATCTACGGAAATACATATTCTACATCAGCAGGGACCTTCTCTACATTTTGTCGACCCTATCCAAACGTAAAACGTAATTTGAAGGCCCTCTTTGTCGCGGATTTTATGTTTACACTTTCTAGCTTCAAAATTGCACAGTTTTTTAAAGTCTATGAGCAGCTGTTAGGGAGCCAAGCTGCCTCTCTAAGTCCTTCGACTAATTACACATAAAACTAATTGATCAGAGAGGCGACTAAATTATGGGAGTGATTTGAGAACGTTGGTTTGAGGTTCACAGATGAATCTATTCAGGTTCACAGGTGATTTAAAAGCAGTTAATAGCTAATCTAACACTAGTTAATTAAACGTTTGGAGATGTTGGTAATTAGAAGGAAACGTAAGATCACGGTAGAACCGTTTAGAATCGCGAGAACGCATCTTAATTGTCGCTTGCATGAAACTGAAGATGTCTTTACTCACGCACGCGAGTATGCAACTGATAGTAGTTAGGTTAGCCACATTTTCGATCGAAGGCCTTGTACTGTTGTTCATGCTATGATTATGGATAAAGCTGTTGTTTACGAGTTAGTCCAACCGCTCGTAAAGAGCACCGCAAATTCAATGCGTGCCTCGTGAAGCTAACTCACGTATAGTTTGTAATGACCCATGTTTCAATCATTAAAAAAGTTTTATTTATCAAGTTAATCATGAATCACCAGTCACGTTTTGATGGCCTTGTAGCCTTATTTGTATGATGTTAGGTATAATTATAAAGTTGTTCACTGGGTTCTAAAATTACCGGGTATAAAGTTCTTAATCAGTAGAGTTACTGCACGAGAAAGCATGGCTACGTCGACAATGAGCGCCGCATACAGAAACTTGCGATGACTGTGCAATAACTCTGATGAGGTTCAAAGTTCTCCGTCATATGTTCAACCTCACAACGAGGCTAGGACTCACTCACACGAATTGCTGCCACTATAAAAGGTCGGGTTACTCGAAACGATAGCTTACCGATAACTTGTAAGGGACCGCTAACAAGCCCGTTACTTATATTTTCGTTGAATTTCCCGAAGCGCGTGCTCCACTATTAACCTCTGTATATGATTTTGTATTAGTTCTTTACTAGAGAGTCAAGGGTGCCCTCGCATGCACCCACACCGAGCACATTGAGAAACAAGCCCAAGAAACTTTGATTGATTTCCATGTAGCTCTTTCTAAACACGAGTAGTGCGGTAATTAACACATTAAAAGCATACATGGTATAGAGTTCTTATTCGAAGCTTTATTTCAACCTGACAGTCTAAATTGCTGCATGAATTCAAAGTGACAATTTTGCAATTAGCTTTTATATAATGTATGGTATATTACGGACGGCCTAATTGGTCAAGCACCTTGGATGACTACAATAGCATGCATAGATGACGTCATTGAATTTTATGCGCGCTCTGATTGGTTGAAATGTTTCGATGAATATACAACATCACGCCATTCATAGTTCCACTCCAACAATAGCGAACAAACATCCAATCGGTCCATAGCAAGATTTCTCAATAAAAAATTATTTCCGACAAACAAGATCTTTAAATTGTTGTTTGCAGACAGATTTTAAAGTTTTAACAAGTTTCATTCTGATAGAAGATTGGAATATCTATATCTAATAAAATTTCTACGTACAATAATTTGCAATCATACTTATTCTTGTACAGTTTTTTATAAAATGTGTTGGCTTGTCGGACATAGCAACAGTAACTAAGGACTTGTGGACCATGAATTCGACTTCGCAACATCGTCTCATGACGTACTTTTTTTTCTTACCACATTTTTACGTTAAGTGTGTATCTATTAGAGTACAGAACCACAGAAAAATAGAATCTATCATCAGTCGATAATTCCCCAACAGCTATAAAGGCCTAATTTATGAGTGCGCGCATGCTGTGTCGGGCTTGGATCTGACACACAGGTTCAGGGCCGTAGCCACCATTTAAACATTGGTACGGTTTTTAAAAGCATATCAAACTTACGCTTAACAAAAAGTACGAAAGGTCACGCATCGTATTTGAGGCTCGTATCACAGGCCGCAAAGCGCTTCAAATAGCACGATTTCTGCAATATTTTTGTGAATTACTCTTTTGTGTTGAAGAAATCCAAAAACCTACCAACGGAATATGATAAAGTAATGCTAAAGAAATAGATCAGTTAGTATTTCAAGAAAAAATAATAAAATTAAATCACGGCCTTTTGCGATTCTTTGTGGTTAATCGCAGCTAAAATTTACAAAGCGATGTATGAGTGCGTGACGGTACACGATAGAAAATAACCCAGACTCCCCTGGAAATTGTGTAATTCAATAACCTACCGCCAAATTCGAATACGTCTCTATTTTAGGCGTGTTTTGATACCAAATAAGCAATTATTGAGCGAAATTAAACTACGGCAAAATGCGGTCAAAAGGTATATGGTTAGTAATTTTGACCTTAAGCTTCCTATCAAGTGTTACCCTAGTTGGCGCTGCAGGGGACGAAAACTCCGAAGAAAATCAAGGGTTTTCTGGTGGCAATTCACCAATGTTTACACTCGAGATCAATAAGTAAGTTCAAAATTTATGTCCATTTTGCCTGTTCCTTGTTGAAAAATTTTATTAAAAAAATATTTCGCATTTTAGTTTCCTAATTTACACTTTATCCAAAAAAATGGACCGCATGAAAAAAAAAAGGAATGAGCTACGAATCTGCTTTGGAGGCGATGGTAAAAGAGCTACTTGATCGGTCAGGCCTTAGAGGTGTTTTAGTAAATAGCAGAATAATAAATTGTATCGAAGCTCAAGTTTATCGACTGCTGAAAAAAATACCGGCCGCTGGTTAAGGGCCTGGACTCTAGCTTTAGCAAATGTTCATTGATATAAGGAATAAGTTTGATATGTTGGTCCGGTTTTTTCGTTTTCCTACACGAATTCATGCTTTCAAAACTGCAATGACAATGGTTCTAACGGTAAAAGTTGGTCCGGTTGAAACCTGACTAACCGTACCGGTGGCTACGGCCCTGAGGTTGAATTCACTCTCAAGTAATTAACTTTGTTGCTGCTGTCCGATCTACTCGCTATCTTAAAATAATGAAAACTGTTTTCTATCAGGCCTTTTTCGTTTCAAATATCAAATAAAACTACAAAATAAAAGACTTTCCTAAAGTTTTATAAAGTCTCTCTTTAGGATGTTTTTTGACTCTTCTGACTCAGTTACACATAGCAGCAAGTGATAACATCTGCGCATGTCTCCAACTTCCATTGTCTTAGACAAATGGATAATTTCTAGCTGTTCATACTTCTGCACTCGAATGTAATGATCCGAAAAACTTTGGGGAGACTATATACGACTCTATTTATGAGCGAGGTAGCCCTAAGCCAGGTTAAAACCGTAATTGAGGTCACTTCAGTCCAGCGGCTCGCGCATACTCGTCATGTTATCACTTGCTGTTGTTACACATATCTTAAAATACACTGCATTTTTGTATCCTGCTCTCTTGTTATTGTCAATGCAAATTTATAGCTTTTCTTACATGAATATAATTAATTTGTTAAAAAAATTGCAAAGTTATTTCCGAAAATATTTAATGATCAAATATGCTCAATAAACCATAATTGATTGATTAAAACATTCGAAATCCCTGTCGTGACCGTGCAATGCCGTAATTTTCACAGTCATACGAAATCTACTCTACAACCATGCGTCTGTATTTCAATTACACATGGTTCTCGACTCATCAGAGCGGGCGTAATATACTAATTGTTATACACCTATTTCAAAAAAGGTTGTCGTACGAGAGGTCTCAAGCCTACGTGACAAGGCCAAAAAGGACTATGGGTAGTAGGTAAAAAATCACTCTTTTTCAGGTTTGGTCTTGATTCTAGCACCAACAAGTGAAGTTCTTTAGTGTTTAAGGTCAAGGGAAGCTATTTTGAGTTGTCGTATGACGGATTTGTGTGGTTTTATAGCTTCAGTAATTTCTACCCATACCCCCTTTCGGGTGAGTCGCGTAAGCTTTTGCTGACAACATTAATTGAAATAGGTATATATAAAAACTAATCCCAGGTTCATTGTCTCAACAGGAAAAAGTACGGATGGATATCAATACGACATAATACGACTTTGCTATATATAATTAAGAAAAAAATGTACATGTATATTAACAAAAATGGATTTTATCTATTTGTCAACATATAGTGATGTAGATGAGACAGAGTCTTGAAGCTACTGAGAGTATTTCGGCCTTAAATACTGTTAGCTAGGGAGAGCATTCCAGACATCACAGCACTGACACAGACTGGTGTTCACGAGCGACGGAAGCAGAGGAGGAAGCATAAAGGCTGGTTCACACTAGCGTCGGAATCAGAATCGGAATCGTAAGAAAACAACAAAGAATTTAGGGATTAGAATACAAAAGAAAGGTGTTTTTCTTTGTTCCCTCCTTTGTCTTTAATTATGCTTATGCTTGGTCTTATGCTTCTTGCGATGCTTATGTCGATGTCTTATGTCACACGCTTGACTTAACTCTTTTGTCTTTTCCTTTGTTTTCTGCTTCCGATTCCGAATCCGACGCTAGTGTGAACCAGCCTTAAATGCTCTTCCGTCGTCGTGAAAATCAGTTCTTGTTCTTGTTCTTGTTCTTGTTCTTGTTCTTGTTCTTGTTCTTGTTCTTGTTCTTCACAGAAATGCGACAGCTACCGGTGTAACACAGTATCTAACTAGGCAAACTTGGTCTGTTGGGCAGAGAAGAGAAGAGAAGAGAAGAGAAGGGAAGAACAGAAAAGGGAAGGGAAGACAAAGAAAGAGAAGAGAAGAGAAGAGAAGAGAAGAGAAGAGAAGAGAGAAGAGAAGAGAGAAGAGAAGAGAGAAGAGAAGAGAAGAGAAGAGAAGAGAAGAGAAGAGAAGAGAAGAGAAGAGAAGAGAAGAGAAGAGAAGAGAAGAGAAGAGAAGAGAAGAGAAGAGAAGAGAAGAGAAGAGAAGAGAAGAGAAGAGAAGAGAAGAGAAGAGAAGAGAAGAGAAGAGAAGAGAAGAGAAGAGAAGAGAAGAGAAGAGAAGAGAAGAGAAGAGAAGAGAAGAGAAGAGAAGAGAAGAGAAGAGAAGAGAAGAGAAGAGAAGAGAAGAGAAGAGAAGAGAAGAGAAGAAGCGCCTTGAAGATTGGGTATTGGACATCAGTAACTGGATGACTCTGAATTAACTGAAACTCAACATGGATAAAACTGAACTGCTATTCTTCAAATCTAAATATCGCCCAGATGTAGTTTTTCCTCCACTGACCGTCAACTCAGAATCCATCACACCTTCAAGACAGGCTAGAAATATTGGAGTCATTTTGGATCAAGACCTTATCTATTGCATCGCACATCAACAGTATTTGCAAGTCTGCGTTCTATCATCTTAGGAACATGCATTGCTCGAATAAGGAATTACCTCTCTCTGCACATGCACATACATACATACATACATACATACGTTTATTGATGCACACAACGGAAATTCTAATTCATGCATTCGTCTCCTCCAAGACCTATTCCTGCAATAAGTGAAACTTATGAGCATTTATTAGCCATGAACTCCTAATTACTGTAAAGTACGGAAGCTAATAAAAATCGTGTCTTGTCTATTAAAAGAAATACACAATATCTGAATAAAACAAGTTCGAATACTTTTTTAAATTTCCGCCAAGTTTTCAATTCGGACAAAATTGTTCATCTATCTTCGAGACAATTATGTTACTTGCGCGAGCTATTTGTAAATGTAGTGCTAAAACAACAGAGCTACGTACGATACAATACAATACAATACAATGCAATACAATACAATACAATACAATACAATACAATACAATACAATACAATACAATACAATACATTACTTAAGGAATATAAAACGCGCGCGCATGTCTCTGTACTGTGATATAAACACGATGGAAGATGTAGAGCAAGAGAAAAGCAACATTAGGAACATGAGAAGTAGCCGAGTGTTTCTCTTGCTTTTCGAGTGCTCTACATCTTCGAGAGTGTTTATATCACAGTATAGAGACATAAGCGATCGTTTTATATTGCTTTTATAAAATATTTTCGACGTTTTTTGAGCGAGCCATGTCTCTGTCCTCTGATATAAACATGGTAGCCGGCCAATCAGCGCGCGCGTTATATCTCAAATATTTTATAAAATACAATACAATACAATGCAATACAATACAATACAATACAATACAATACAATACAATACAATACAATACAATACAACACAACACAATACAATACAATACAATACAATACAATACAATACAATACAATACAATACAATACAATACGCACGCTCCCGGCGCACGCTCCCGGAGCGTTGCCCACAACTAGTACACACGATGGAGCATGTTCAATTTGCCCCCGACGCACGCCCCCAAATATTCAACAAGTTTGATATCATGGAGCATTTTGCGGGGTGAAAATTCTGCTCCCAAGGAGCAAGTTTACCCATGAAATCTTTGGTACACACGATGGAGCTTTGCTCCGGGAGCGTGCGCCGGGAGCGTGCTCCCTCGTGTGTACCGGCCTTTACAGGCTGAAGAGTTATGGACTCCGTGCGTTCTCTGTGGCCCAACTCTGGAGTGAACTACCATTGGAAATTAGAAAGCCTGTTGATCTCCACTCCTTCAAGACAAAACTGAAAACAGAACTCTACAGAATGTCCTATATAAAACGTTTATTTGTTATCCAAAAGCACAGCGCTTAGAACTTCACTGATATTATAAGCGCTTTATAAATACTTCAAGTATTTATCATCATAGGCTTTAGTACTTCAAACAAATTAAAAACGGTTTTTGTTTGAAGTACTAAAGCCTATGATGGTCGATGATATAGTCGACGTTGAAATTCGCATTCCCAAAAACACTTAAAACAACTCCAAAAGCTAAGGAAACTACTCAGAAAGCTTCACTGACTGTCACTTTTGAAAGTTTTCACGAGAAGTTTTCATATTTGTATTTTTATTTTATTTTCATCTGTATGCATGTGTTTGTCTTATATACCTCAGTCTCATCCTGTCAACCTGCTGTATACCTGGGCCCGGTTGTATAAAGTTATCCACCGGATAAGAGTTATCCACTGTATAGATTTTGTATAGATTTTATCCGCTGGATAAGGATTTATCCGTTGGATAGCGCTATTCACTCTTCGTACAAACGGCCCCTGTTTTAATGCTGAGCTAGATTAGCTTCAAAGTTATTCTGAGCATCCTTTACCTTTTATCCTTTTAGCTTTTAGATCTGTTTTATGTACATTTGTAAACAGTTATGTTAATTTATGGTAATAAAGTTGAAAAAAGTCAAAAAGTCAAAGTCAAGAAATAAAGATTTCAAACGGAGCGACTGACTTAATTCATAAGAACTCCATGAAATTCGGTTACGTTAATACGCCACAAGTAGTATAGCCCAAATCCATAGATAGATGGTCTGGTAAGCCTGTGCTAGGGGCAAATGGTTAACTTTGGATGTAAGTCTGTCTTGAGCGAAAAATGTTTCTGACATCATTAGATCGAGTGGAAATTACTAATGAGCTTTTATCAGGTATTTTTAAATTCGTAAAACAGAAAAAGAATTACCATAGCTGGAAAGAGCATGTTAAAATTAGCAAGACAGTGAAGTTTGAAGGAATTAAATCCAAAACTCGCGAAAATATGAATTTTTGAAAAGTGTGAATTTGTAAGAAAACCTTTGCTGGTAGGCATCTCTTGCCTACCAGCGAATGTTTTCATACAAAATTTCGATTTTTGAAAATTCATATCTTCGTGAATTTTAAACTTCCTTCATTCAAACTTCACAGTTTCACTAATTTTGACGTGCTCTTTCCAGCTATGGTAATTATATTTCTGAACTGTGACTTTTGGAATTACATGATAAACGCTCATTGTACACATATGCTCCCCCGAGATGAACTTAAATTGGGACCGGTCATTGGCAATCTTACTAAAACCTGAATATCAGTCTATAATGAGTCAACTATGAAAATTGAATTAAAAATTTCGTTAATATAATAAATGTCATGAATAAACAATAGGCACTCTCCCTATGCGTCAACAAGACTCAAGAAAACAATTGAGACACAAATGAATGCAATGTAAGAAAAACGAAAAACAAGAAAAAATAATATTGAAGATTCGAAACCAGGATGTAACAAGATTTAGCTTATATTATTAGTGAAATATTCTAGATCTCGTATACAATTTTAAAAATGATTTTCTTTATCTTCTTCTTCTTCTTCTTCTTCTTCTTCTTTTTCTTCTTCTTCTTCTTCTTCTTCTTCTTCTTCTTCTTCTTCTTCTTCTTCTTCTTCTTCTTCTTCTTCTTCTTCTTCTAAATTCTAGCTCTACATGCATTTAATTCAGTGTTGAAGCAAACATCTTAAAATAGATATATTTTCGTTGTAAACGAAACTAAAACACTGGCGAAAATAGAATTTCGATCGGAAGTCCATGTACTCAAGCGCTAAAGTTAAAAAGGTCTGGCTTCGGCTTCAGCGAGACACGCTTTTGAATCACTCTAAACAGAAGTTGATCTCAATGCTAAACTCAAGCTAACTCAAGCTATATTTCACTTGCTCAAGAATACTAAATTAGTAGAAGTAGGTTCTTGTAGGTTAGTAGCTTAGGTTCGTGTAAGAAGTAGTGTTATCAACTAAAACAGAATAATACAAGGAGTAGAACGACAATCTGGTTATGCGTGCAGTTTTGGTACATCCAACACTTACAATAATTAAAGGTTGATAAACGGTATTTTGGTAGCAAGATGACTTACACTGTATCTATTGTTAATACGGACAACAACTCCAAGTCTTAACCTAGACACTACATAACCCTTTTAAACAAACAGTTTAAAAGAAAGAAGACAACCGAAAGCTCGACAGAGTAGAATTCAATCTCAATTAAGAAAAAAGAATTGGAAAACATCAACATTTTTGAACACGGAACTTAAACTTTTGAACACGGAAATTTGGAACCGGATATTGTAACAAGCGGCAGTCACAATAAACCGAAACAATGCATGAATGCAGTAAGGGATTTAGCTTATTTGTTAAACATTCTAAGATCTCGTATACAATTTTAAAAATGATTTTCTTCTTCTTCTTCTTCTTCTTCTTCTTCTTCTTCTTCTTCTTCTTCTTCTTCTTCTTCTTCTTCTTCTTCTTCTTTTTCTTCTTCTTCTTCTCCTTCTTCTTCTTCTTCTTCTCCTCCTCCTTCTTCTTGCTTCTTTTTCTAAATTCTAGCTCTACATGCATTTAATTCATTGTTGAAGCAAACATCTTAAAATAGATATATTTTCGTTGTAAACGAAACTAAAACACTGGCGAAAATAGAATTTCGACCGGAAGTCCATGTACTCAAGTGCTAAAGTTAAAAAGGTCTGGCTTCGGCTTCAGCGAGACACGCTTTTGAATTCACTAAACAGAAGTTGATCTCAGTGCTAAACTCAAGCTATATTTCACTTGCTCAAGAATACTAAATTAGTAGAAGTAGGTTCTTGTAGGTTTTGAGACCTGTCATTATTTATCGCCTGGGGGTGTGTGAGGATTTTGGGGGGGATCACTTGATTTTAGTCGAAGCAAAAGGGGGGGATCACACGGTTTTGATCATACTGGAAGGGGGGGATCCCAAATGATGAACAATAATTCTTGTACCGAGCAAGCCGTTATTTCTTATCTTTAAAATATAGACTAAAAACGTATATGTGCGCTGAGCGGCTCGCGTTTCGCGCTCGCAAGCATTATTTCATATCAACTACATAGTTGAGTAGTACTTTTTTGCAGAAAATCTAAAAACAGTTTATATATTGCTATTAAAAACCGACCGAGCTCTTGACTGCTCATTACATCACATGTTTCATTTCCCAAAAGGTAAAACAAATTTGAATTTGATAAAAAATATGGCCATTTTTTGCCAAGCGGCTCACGCTTAAAAGATCTAGCTATATATATAACTCTGGAAAGAAACATCCCCAAACAACGTAGAAATGGTGGTTACGAACCCTCTTTTCTTCAAAATTCGTGCCGAGCCGAGCGGCTCGCGCTTCGCGCTCGCAATAGCAAAACATTATATTCCCCCACATACAACAGCTACAAAACACGGTTGGGAAGAGCTAGCTCCTTTTGTTACGTGGTTCCTTTGTTGGCAAATTCGATACATTTCTGAACTTCTTCGCTGCACGTGTTAGGCTTGAAAATAAATTCGAGTATACTCATAGCTAGCCATCATTCTATCGAGAATTAGATAAATGGTCCTAATGAGATTTTATGGGCTATAAACTTTGGATTTTTAAGCCATACACTTTTAAGCTTGTAATTGCTCTGTGGTCCTTGGAAAGAGGAAAGTGAATGAATGGACCTACAGCGACTTTAGTTACAGTGGGAAGATCAGGTTGTGAGTATGACTCGACTGACTTCAAAAAACATGCAGGTTTGACTACCGTCGAAATGAAGGCTGCGTATCAACACTATAACCACCATTTTTGGGGGGGGGGGATCATCAAAATAACAACCCTCAACAAGGGGGAATCATTAAAATGCTGCGGTGAATTATGGAGGGATCAGATGAATTTTACTGTGTTCCCCCTCCCCCCCCCCCCCCTCCCCAGGCGATAAATAATGACAGGTCCCTTAGTAGCATTAGGTTCGTGTAAGAAGTAGTGTTATCAACTAAAACAGAATAATACAAGGAGTAGAACGACAATCTGGTTATGCGTGCAGTTTTGGTACACCCAACACTTACAATAATTAAAGGTTGATAAACGGTATTGATGACTTTCAGTTCACACTATTTTCTAAAAAAAACGCGAGCACAACGTTGAGGGCTTGTAAAATTATCATTTCTAACCCAAGACATTTCATACTTTAGAATCGTGTATTTCAAACAATATAATCTATCAAATCTATGAACACACAAAAAGAATTTTCGCTTCGAAAATCTAACACTCTCAATTTTCCGTGTTTGACTGACGAGCAAAACATGAAATTTTAACAAAGAGAGTTCTTTTGAAATTTCCGCACAGGATATGACGTCTAGTAGGCGCGTGCTAAAGAAGGAAAAAGTACGAAATGAAACTGGAGTCTAAACGGCAGGCAGACCAGAAAGGTTCAAGCTACTAAAAAGGTAAGAACTCTACAAAGAGCAAGCTGCAAGTTCTGTATTGTATTTTCGATCCCTTACTTTTGAAATATTGTCGTAGGTCGTGCCGAACTTCTTTAAGTTTTTCTTTGCCATTTTGCTGTTCTTTATATCAGATAATGATAAAGTTTTCATTAATTTTAAATCTCAGCAAATTGATGTTTTTATTTGCAGATGAAGCCTTCCTTCTTTCTTGTTGTCGTGTGGGCATTTCTACATTGGGATACTGCCCGAGCATGTTGCAACTGTGACGGTGACAATGTAAGTCTTTCCTTTTTTCTATATGTAATCCTTTGTTCTTAATTAATTATTCTCACCACAAATAAGGCTGGCTCGACTGGGTTTTGTTTAGAGCGCACCTCCGTTGTTTGATCGCAAAATGCGTCGCGGTCAAAAACCTGATTTTTAAAAAATATTCACAGCAAGTCTAGGGATAGTTTCAAGTTTCTTTTGACGCTTAAATTATTATGATGGGAGCTGCCAGTACTTCAAAGTTACGGCATTGCTGTTTTCACAAACATTTTTAAAATTTATTAGACAAAATGAAGTTTTGTACAAAATCGCGTTTATTGGTTTATAAAATCCAGATGAAGTTCTCCGTTGTTACTATGATTAAAAGATTTCTATGGAGGCGTTTTCGAATAAAACGCGCCTGACCTTTTACGCACCAAAAAAGTAAATAATTAATAATAAAGCATTTAGTTCCCTTGGCCAAAAATCTTACTTAAAAGCAGGCTCGTAATATGGTATATTTTCGTATCACTGATCCCGGTTTTTACGGAAATTTTATTCCCTGAGAAAATTTTTGATCGATATCCCTGATCCTTGATGCAAAAACTGAGCTGATCCCTGATCCTGACCCATTTGATCCCTGAGCCCTGGCCTCTGATCCCTGATCCTGGTCTTAATTTGGGGCTTGATCCCTGATCCCATATACCATGTTACGAGCCCGTAAAAGACTCAGAAACAACTTCTTTTGAGCTCATTTTGTTGACATACTCTTTAATTGTTCATTTGGAGAAATAGAACAAAATTGCTTTGTGCAATTTTGCATGAGAAATACGAATTTAGGTCAAGTTGATAGAGCTGCGCCTTTTCATCTTTTGTTTATCGTTTCACTTATCTTTATAAAAAGCTAGAAAACTTAAGATTCCCTCGATGAATTTTTCTCTAACCTCAGTATCAGCGTTTTCACCAAGTTGTTTCTTAATCCTACACATTTCATGGCCATTGAAGCATTGCAAAATATCCCAAATGAATTGTAAAAACGTAAATTTTAGGCCGCTTACTTCGGGTTGACGTTGACGAACAGTTTTCCTGCCAACATGCGAGTCCATAATTTGACCCAAATTGAGTGGCAAATCTAAATCTCAGAATTGATTACAAATTTTCAATGAATTTTCTCTGTTGTAATAAACAGCTTCTTCGACAGAATGTAAAAAGTTATCACGTGGTCGTTGGTTGTACGAGCGCATGTTTCATGTTTCACGGCGCGAATGATTTACCTTGATAAAAACAAAAACTGTTTATATTTTACATCCAGTAGATGTAGATACAATAAAACAATTATTCCACTCAATCTCGTCGACTTCGCTCCTAGTCGACTATGAGCTCATGTGCGATTCGATTTCGTGGATTAAATGTTCCGTTTCCATTGATTGTAGACTTTCCACGTGAACACTGCATTTTGTAATCTGTTTTACGTTTTAATGATAAGCTTATTCGAGATTCGAGACGGATCAAAACTCCTTTATCTTCAATTATCAGGCGTAGATAAAATTTTCGAATGGTGTGAAGTTCCACTTGATCGGCGTTACCTTGGCAACGATAAAAAAGATCGTGGAAATCAGTTTTCCTAAACTATCTCTCGAATCTTCGCGAGCAGCTCTAGAAAAGTTACCATATGAGCAATAAGCTACACACGAGTCAAAAAATAGGACACAATTCAAACATTTTAGTAATGAGAGCGATTTCAAATAAATCCCGAAAACCAAGACCGGAGCGAAAACTTAATACAAATTTGTATATTTTCCTAATCGATCCAATCAAAGTGTTTGAATTCTATATCATCTCCTTTGCCTTGGTGTTTACTTTGTTACAAAGTACTTGAATGGGTGCCTGGAAGCTCCTCGAAATCAAGAGATATTTCAGAAAACTGATTTCAGCCATATTTGTTTGTCGTTGCCATGGTAACACCAACCCGATGAAAACTTTTATCTAAGTTCATCTACTAACTAATTTTCATTGTATGGGTGTGTAAGTTTGTAGTGTATAAAGTCACTTGTTGGTCGAATTCGAGAGATATTTTGTTAGTCCATTGGTCGAGTGAAAAATAGAAGGATGGTCAGTAAAAAACTATTTCAGTCGAGCCACCTTAATGTGTCTCCCTATAATGACAGCAATTTATGTTTAAGATGATCCTACATAAATGTGCTATGTAATACATTTTCAGTATCCGAGAAGCTGTAGCAGCCTTGCACACAACGCACCAAGCGGTGTCTATAAAATCCAGCCTTTACCAAAGAATGACCCGATATTGGTGTATTGTGAGACAGCAACTCAAGTCGCTGGGGGCAAGGGCAATCGATATCGCGCCTTTACCTTTCTTCCTCGCAGCCTAACCAGACGGCCCGATGCCCAGCAGATCATCAACGTCCTGTTTACAGACAAGAAGAACGTTTTGCTCAAGCTGCAGAAGAAAACTGATCGAAGCGAGTCTTACACCTTGATCCAGCCCCACCCATCCTACAGAAAGGTTGACTTCGCAGTTTTAGTCAATAGTTTCTCGGGCTACACTCGTCCAGTGAACGCCTTTATGAAAGATTATATCTTTTTTGGTATTCTTCCCAAATCTCTTGCGCGTAAGAAAAAGATCCAAGGTTTCAAAGCAAACAACCAGGTTGTTCAGTTCAAAAACTGCGATGCAAATCCTAACAGTCTGTTTGCCTTTCTCCCAAACCACAACCAGCAACTTCCTCACGGCTACCATTCTTCTAACCTCGTCTATGAAAGACATGGTGTAGCGATTGACTGGCGTTCCAAGGCCAAACCCATCACTAATCCTGATCGCATGATGCCTAACCAATTCTTCTTCTTGACTGAGCTGCATTTTGGAGGCTGTGGTTGCTATACCTCTAGCGATCGCTGGAAGAAGTTTGGCTACCACGCTACCGCCATTGGAATCCGCTAAGATATGAAAGCTTTCCTCGACTATACATCCCCAAGCTCTTGATACGTTAAATGAATAATTGAACCATTTTTAGTAGCTGATTTAAAACTTTAAATATGAATAAACTGATGACATCATTACATGATGCCATGATACATTTAGAGATAAATTGTAAGAACGGGAACAACTGAAACTCAATAAAAATAAAGCAGATCATTTGTGATGATTAGTTTCACACACGGGAAGTAAGAGGGAGATGGTGACGCAACTCTATTATCTCAAATGTCGCTTTCTTTTTTTGAATTTGCATCTTTGTCAGGGGAGTGCCTTAGGAGATAAGGTGGCCGTAAATTCATCCTTTATTTAATTTTCTAAAGCCGATTCAGTGATGCTTTCATAGACACGGCCACCTCATCTTCCAAGACTAACTAATGTCCACCCTCCTGACAAAGGTTTGCATTCTTGAATTGCAGCTCATCTGCATTCAAAACAAAAGCGCAAGAAATTTGGTTTCAAGCGTTTGTGCAGCATATCGTTGTTTATAAAATTTATTTCTCCAGATCTATGTTGTGTACAAAAACAAAACTCAGTACCGTCGTTTAATGAAACCTTGAATTTATTGTTTCTAGCTTTAAAACAGCAGCTTCGGTACAGAATTTTTCCAATTCTAGCATTAAAGTGCGTTTAAACGTTTTGACCATTTTCAGTGTTCTATAAACATTATAAACACTGCTTATATTTTTTAACGGCTTGTCCTGTGGGCGATCAGTTTTACACTTTTATTAGACGGACATTAAGTTACCTTTATTTTTGTTGTCATTTGAGGTTCGTGGTTGTTATTCTCAGAGTACAAGGGGTGCCTTAAGATTCATGACGATTTCAGAACACTTTTAGGGTACACTTTTGGCGGCCAATCGTTCCCGCATTTCTATTCTGACGATTTTTGTGAAACTCACTCAGCTTGAAGTTTGATTCATTGTAGTTTGATTCCCTGTGTTTCATCCATTTATACCAACAAAATTTTGATTTAGAGTGGGTCATTTCTAAACAGTGGGGTCAGGTTTTGTTGAAATTACTCCAAAAATAGTTCTCTTCAACAAAATCGCTCAATGCCAATGTGTAGCTGGATAATTGGAGTAAAAGTTCCTAGAAAGCTATTGAAATTAAACGCGATCCTAAAAAGTTGTGACCAAAAGTTTGTCAAGGCCGAATGCCTCCTGAATTTCTATTGAGTCACCTTAACGGTGACTCCCTATAGTAATTTTTGGACCAAACCGTTCACTTTTATTTGCCTTGTTTATAGCTTTAATCCGCAGCTATTGATTTGATATTGATACCAGCTATAGAGGTAAGATGAAAGTTTTCAATTATGTCAGTTTTATGTCAGGCGGGAATTGTGAATAGCCTGCCTTGTTATGCTAACGAGGTCTCCAAGCTTCGCGCGTGGTGTCAGTATACTAATGAGTGCTGTCGCGGCCGTTTGCATTCTGGAGTTGTGGTTCATTTGTCGGTCATCTTTAACGATGAATTTAAAAATGTTTTACTGTTTCAATCTTAATGGGATTTTCAAATGTTGTTTTGAAGATGATAATAAATACACTCCTAGCATATCAAGCAAAAATATTAAATCGTTAATTTGGAAATAATTCCGAAATAGACGTTACGGCAATGTTTATCAAAAGTTGCCTGTAAAGAAAAAGTGATATCTTCGCTTTGGAAGAGAGTTAAGAATAACCATTTAGCCACTGAAGTGTACAAGCAAAGGCTTCTTTACAGTGTTTTGTTGGTGTTTCACGTCTTCTGAGTAACGTTTGGGCGGTCGTGACTTTTAGCATATAAAAATGAATGCTTCAGAATATTTCTGCAAATTACTCGAAATCAAACAGATTGAATTTCTTTAAGATAGTCTAATTTGCTTTGCCTTAGCTTGAAGTCAATGATGTCGTTTACCGCTTGTCTCGAGCAGGTCAGGTTTTTGAGATATTTAACAAAAACCAAATTCAACGATAATTGTTTATCGTTGCCATGGTAACGTTGATCATATTAAAACTGCCATAATTGAAAACTTTCATCTTACCTCTATAGCTGGTATCAATATCAAATCGATAGCTGCGGATTAAAGCTATAAACTAGACGCATAACTGCGTGAACATGGGCTTCCTGTTATAATTAGTCATAAGCTTCGTTTTTATTACGTATAACAGTGTACAATTTAGCTATAAAATCAATATGTACTGATACTTCTATCAAACAAGCTACGCATCTATTCTTGAAAAAGCGACTTATTATCCAATTTATCTTCAGCTTCAGTAATATGTGTTATATCTGTGTGCTCATTGCTAATATTTGTACAATCAATAACAACATCTTTATACAATGTGTTACTAGCTTTAAGCCATGTATTAAAGTGCTGCTTGTACAGATGTTGGTCTGGCAGCTTCAAAATATACATGACCTCTAAATTGTAGTTTTATTTTTAACTTAATCGCTGGAGGACGAGGCAGAATGTTACATGTCTTATCACATTGCACTGGTACATTGCAAATAGAGCCTTTAACCTTACGTTGCTGACCTTTAGGCATAATGACAATTTTTTCAAATACATGTACCATACGCTGTGCTATCAATATTTGTTCTAATTTTCGTAGACATTCAAGTTCAGTTTGTAAAACTGTTGTGGTACATTTGAGCGTATTTTATGATAAACAAAGCTTGCTACTGAGTTCACGGCTACGATGACAACGTAAATGCCTATAATTATAATAAACAAATCTTGAATAACGAGATCTAATATTATCGGTGATCTTTATTGTGACTCTGCATCGATCATTATATGCATGTATAATCAAGCAACTAGTCTAGTCTTATCTAATACATCACAATCACTGAACGATGAAATGACAACAGTTTGAGTATAGCAGTCGAAGAACTTGACTGTTTTGTACCCTAATAAAGTTAATAGTATTAAATAAGGAAAATAAAACATACTTTCTTGAAGTAAAAAGAATAAAAGAAACAGTGTACTTAGCATTATTACAAAAGAAATGATCATCTTTGATGTCGCTTTGCCTTGAGTGTGGGATGGTTTTGTGTAAACACAGTCGCTAGTCTTGTATCTTGTTCGCTTGAAATCCTCATTTTTTGCTCGGTATATCTTTGTTCACATTCTGTACTTGGATTCTTTGTGGTTTTAGAGTTGGTATAAGCTGAAATATAAGTCGCTTTTGTATAGATAGGTAGCTTGTTTGGCTTAAGTTTCACGAAAAATTCACGGTATCTCGACAAATGCCCTTTTGCGTGGATAATTCCCGATCAAGACGACAACACGCATGCGTGGACATTTTGACGACCAAGACGACAAACATAAATAAAGGCGAATTTAAAACATGGGCTTCGCTTCCACAGGAAGCCCATGTAACAAGGCAAATAAAAGTGAACGGTTTGGTCCAAAAATTACTATAGGGACTCCTTAAAAGGCTAAGCGCGCCCAATCACAACCTGAAGATGATTCATAGTAAAGTTTTGTTTATCCACAAGAGTAACATAATTTGCTGGAACTACCCTACTCTCGCCATATGTTCCTTCTTCCTGGTTCCCATTGACCGTCCAGTTTCCCCATTGTACACTGCCTTACGTCCTCCGCACGGAACCTGGTAAAAACATCTGTCAAGCCCTTGTGTACACTGCGCCAATTGTTATCAAAACCGAAGGATACCATATACCATAGTAAATGTAAGTAGATTATGTGGAACAAGCATAATTTGACTTATAAATTATTTACTACAGAATTCTGCAACTTTTGCCGTTTTTATTGCAGTTTTTCAGCTTTAGTAAGGGCGTTACTTGACAACGGAAAGCCAATCAAATGTCACTGATCCAATATGGTCTCTTATTTTTCGCTTTCTTTGTGCGCGTTCTTTTGAGAATTGTAAAATAACAGATTTTTTCATTCATTAAAAAAAAAACAAAAAAAAAAACAGTCTTTATTTATAGACGGAAGCCAATTTAGCTTTCGCTAATCTTCCATTGGGCCGTCTTTCATCTCACACTCACTACCTCTACGCTTGAATATTTTTCATACAATGCTCAACTCACATGTTGATTTTTGCTGAGGGAGGAAAACCGGAGAACCCGGAGAAAAAACCCTCGTGGCAAGGGAGAGAACAACACATCAAACAAACTCAACTCACATGTGGCATCCACAGGGCTCAAACCAGTGACCCGACCCGTTGGCCACAGCGGTGAGAGGCGAACGTTTTACCGCTTACGCCTACCCATGCCACCCGATTGATTGTATTGTGCATAAATTAAGGAATTTCAGCTAGTTCAAACGGATCCACATAGACGAAAGACGCCCTGGAAAACTCTAAGCCCATAACTGCGTTTACTCGGACTTCTCTTGATACTGAGGAATTAATCTACGATGAAAAGTTTTACTTTGCATTTGAGAAGTAATGCAGATGAGGACACTAGGTGCATGCACGAAAGCATTAACAATTACCAGTTAATGAGAACAATGGCTAGTGGTGAAATATTTGCTATAGATAGTATATATATGGGCTAGAGACTGATGTAAAATTCCCATATTGAAACCTCGGCGATGCTTGTCGTTTTTCTTTACGTTTGCTTCAAAATCCACAAAAGCGTGGCCGGCATTACGCGAATATAACATAACATCTAAACTAATACATCTAATATCTTACATCTAAACTAATACATCTAATATCTAAGCTAATATATCTAAACTAATAGTAACTTTAGTTACTTCATTTTAAGGAATATCAATTGATATATAAAATATTCACGAATGTGGTTCAACTTTTGGAACACTGCCACTTATCTTAAGCTATCGACTCTGACTAGAGTCTTACTCGGAGCGATTATAGAATACCCGTCCACTTTTCAAGTGCTGTGGTCCGCACTCCTTCACTCAACCCTCCCCCCTCAGTAGTGCCCTCTGATTTCTGTTTGTGATCCCGAGTCCATAGTTTGTGTCTGATCATGAGTCCGTGTTTTCTAAGTCCAGTCCATGTTTTGTCGGGTCCAGTCCAGTCCACGTTCTAAAACATGATGGAAAGGGTTACGTTTAGACGCAGAAAATAAGTATATCTTTCACCAACGAGATCGGTTACTTTAAGTGGGTGACGTCGGCAAAAGGGCAGCAACTTGGTAATATAGCTGCAACAGTCTCACGCAATTGCAGGACTGCAAAATACCGCTTAAAAACTCTGCAGAGCTCTAATCAAGAGAGTCTGCATACATCACAATGGTAAGTAATTATTTAGAGAATGACTTTTCGTGATAATCTTCGAGAACCTTAGTATAGTATACCTTTATTTGTCGGGCTTGAGACCTCGATAACCTCCTTCCAGTTATGTCGACTCTCTTGATTATCTACAGCTCTGCAGAGTTTTCAAACACTAATAAACCCTGTCCGGCCTGTTACGTTCCTTGGGACTAAGGGGGTATTGAACTGTATAAGCTATATATTTGTGCGGCAGTGAACGGTTTTCAGTGTTTTGGTCTGAAATAGGATAGTATACCCCAGGACTCCCTAACCCCATACCCCCGGCCATGGTATTAATGTTGGACAGGGTTTATGTTTATCGGCTCGTTGATTAGATTTCTGCTGGTAACTAGACTACAAATGAAGGATAACAGTAAAGCATTTTATAAAAACCATACATCACATTTGAAACAGGTATTGGGCATCACTTAGGTTGTCCGTGACATATCACTCCTGGGAATATCACTTGAAGAACAGACACGCGATTTTAAAACACAAAAATATAGCTGTATTTTGCAGAAATTGCAGTCTTTGATTGTACTGTCTTTCGTCAATGATTCGACACTGATTTTGCTCGATAATAAAACAAGACGCTCTATGGAACGTAAACTGGTTGTCTGTTTTGTGCGACCCACCATGACTTACACGCTCAAGGACGAGTTCGATTGAGACTCACTCATCACTACCAAAGTCGTGAATCTCTGCTCTTTTCTATACCCAAAGGCTCGAATTTTCTACCCTTTTCTTAATGTTTATTAATCAACAAAATGCATTTCAATTCTGTACTGTTGGGTTGTTTAGTCAGCATTTTTGGAAAAAATGCTTTTCTGTTTCTTGTGAATCCTTAATTACGTGACGAGATTACAAACATCGAGTTATTTAAGTTATGTGGTATTACATTTCTTAACGTAAGTTATGTGGTAATATACCAGTTTAGTACAGATGAGCCACCCAGTGGAGTACTAATAAACCGTCATTATTATTATCATTAGTAGTAGTAGTAGTAGTAGTAGCAGCCTTTGGCTCGGGAGACTGGGTAACCACTCCCCGCGATTTCGAAGTAAAACATTAGCCTTTGCCTTTTAGTAGTAGTAGTCGACTTCATTCTCAAAACTGCTTTGACTTTTCTTGTTATTTAGCTATTTTTCTACTTAGTTCCAGCACTGATAATGATCCTTGAAAGTTGCCTAGCATACGAAAAATATTTTTGTATTATCACACATGTGCGAAAAACTCAACTCGTTTGTAATACGCTTAGTCGAGGAACTCATGACAAATAATTTCTATATTTGTTCATTTGATATTCTTATATGTTTTTCCTATCATTCTTACTAAAAACAGTTCGTTATCAAGGTTATTTTTCTAGTGATTTTGCTATTAAACTTCTGGCTTCCCTCTGTGCTCCAGTTGGAAGAGATATGTACAAAAACTGTGAACCGTTAATCTTAAACTCTGGCTTTTGCTCCAAAACCAAAATCCTACAAGTTCATCGTATCTTTGCCGTCGCATAAGCCAGTCGTGAATAGGTATATCCTGTGTATAAAGCTCGAATTTACTTTTTTACTGCTCAAAAAGCCTGTTTTTGAAAGCCATTTTGTCAATTGGCCGCCGTCTTGAATTCTCCTTACATCCTCAGTCGCGAAGTCTTGGAAGAGTTCGCACAAAGCCTGACTCTTTAGTGCGTCGCGCTCGAAGGTGACATTGATGAATGAAGGGCATTGTTTTTTACGTACGTTCTTAGGAATTATTGCGCAACTTCCTTAACTTATTGCGATTTGCTGCACAGATGGGAAAAAAGTAAAAAGAAAACAGATATACACGCTCTGCAGACCTCGAGTAGACGTTGACAGACGTTTTTGAACGACTGTATGTGGAAGCAAGTACTGACCACGTTAAGACAAGACTGCAACGGTCATGAACTACAGCATGGAATATGTAAATATATATACAAACGCAAAAGTGCGTGTACCTGGGCTTCCTTTGTTAGAATTCTGGGGAAAAGCTATAGTTTGTATAATGTTGTTGTTGTGTAATGAGAAGTCTTACGAAGATGAAACCAGTGTATGCGCGTGATAGCATAAACAGTTATCATGTATAAGCAGAGCCAGTTAAATGAGTCTATGTCTAGTTTAACTACTTGAAACAAATTGTATTTTTTTTGGTTATTTACCATTAGCCATGTGTTTCAGAAATAGTGCGCGGTGTGAGCCCGAGTAATTCTATCGCAAGATATTTTGCACAATTCTAACTAGTTAAACCAGATTTGTCGATTGTTTTTCGAACATTGAGTACGTAGTAGAACAATAAAATACTAAACAATGTGTGCAAGAATTGACTTTTTCTCAAGTGGTCGCTTACGGGAGATTCAAAACAAAAAGGAAAATTGTCAATCTGTCAGTTCTAGAAGTGTTCGACGTGGTCGCTTACGGAAGGTACCAACTATAGTGATTTCACTATGGGCAAAGTTTGGTATTTTTGAGAACGTGTCGCTCATGAGGCTAGAGGTGGTGGCTTAGCCGGGAGGTGATCACGAGAGCATGTTCAACTGTATTTCACGAATAGCTATTTCGTATTTAAATACTCTTGGGGTCGCGACGTTAGCTTTTTTTGTTCACTTATCTAACTGATTATTAATAATTTAAAATAGAACTGAATGGAATCTATTTGTTTTATATATGGTATTTATCGAAATATGTCAACCAATCATACGACGTAAGATTGTGACGTCATCTATGCGTGTACTGTAATCGCACACGGTTCTCGACCAATCAAACCGTGCGTACTACATTGTTATATAAATTCTTATAAAATCTATAAATAGCAAACGCGCGCCTTGGTCATGTTTGTTATTGATGAAAGCCTATTTTACAGATGTTTTGGTGGTTGGTTACCGGTGCGTTACTGGTTGTAACTGACGGTTATCCACCAATGTCCATCCCATTGCCACTAACAGGACGCGACCTTCCTGAAAGGGTGTCCATATGCTTTACAAGATGGTCCTCAGGTAAGTTGTACTCAAGATACATTTTCATGAAAATGACCTGAGATATAACACACACACGCTGATTGGCTAATATTTACATCAGAGGATAGGAACATGACTCACTCAAAAATGTCTAAAATGTTTTGTAAAAGCAATATAAAACGATTGCTTGTGTCTCTGTACTGTGATATAAATACTATAGTAGATGAATTGCACGAGAAAATCGATCGTCACGTGCTTTTCTCTTGCTCTACATCTTCCATCTATTTTATACCACAGTAAAGAGACATGCGCGCGCGTTTTATATTGCTTGAATATAAATTCTCTCTGAAATTTAGAGCACTCGAAAAGAATCAGAAATGCCTGGTGTTCCTTACCCAGCGAACAGAGGCTTATTTTCCTCTTACGCTGGGAGTCAACGAGGAAAATTAAAATTGTTTTTCACGTCGACTCCCAGCGTATAAGAAGAAAATAGCCTTTACTCGCAGGGTTCGTGAGGCCTGTGAGCGTATGCTTCTCGTGCTCTACATCCCACGGGCGGATCTAGAGTAGTTCACTTAGTTTCCGGAAACTACTGAGATTTTTCCCAGAAAAAAGAATTATTGAGATAATAAAAATAAATAATACAAATGGAACAAGTTTAAGCGTATTTTACCTTTATTTGGACGCCATTTTGAATTATTTCCACAGGAAACCCACATGTTCCCAGGCTATTTTTGTAGCCTTTTCAAGTTTTGTTGAGGGAGGGGTCCCACAGGAATTTCTAGCTATCATAACGTGCTAGTTCACAGTTTGGTATCCCTGTGTGAACTACTGCACCGGAAATAAAACACCCCGCCAGTAGTTTCCGAAGTGATTCACAGGAAGTAAAACACCCCACAAGTAGTTCACACAGGAAACCCACAGTCAAACCAAGCACAAATTTACCATTCCAACTTGATTCTGATTGGCTAAAATCGGCGTAAACTAGTCCAGAAACTACTGACAAAAGTATAAAAGGGCCAGCCTACCCTGGTGAGGTTCTTTGTCCATTGGAATCTTCGAACTCGTAACGAACAAAATGAAACACATGATCGAACGAACTTTCTTCAATTGTGGAACTGTTGCGGTTGAAATTCAACGTAAACAAGGAAATTGGGCAAATATTAAGCTCTAAGTTTAAGCTTGAGCTAACAGTTTCCTCGGTAAGCTATATTTACAATTGATAGCTGATGTTTTATATGACTAGTTTTACTGAAATGTTCATGCGAACTCTGACCTTCAAACAGTGCGTTGGAATTTGGTTTCTTGCTTCCCCCACTTCAAACAACCAACCAAAAGGTACTCATAAAGATCTCTAAAATCCTAGGGCGATCGTGTAACAGCGAAATATAATTTCGGTTTTTAGTTTAATAATAGATATTCGTATTCTTGATTTTCAGTATGATGGTTTGTCTCACGTCCACCAGCATGGCGGCAAACTTTTAAGAACATAATTTCAAACACAAAAGTGGCAAATATAACTTATTTTAACTACAATTAGCAATTCAAAGTGTATATAAACACAAAATACTGTGGTTTGAAAGAATTTGTAGTGATTTCCCCGGCTTTTCAGGCGCGTGACTTTGCGTTGTGTGACATAACACCGGCTACAACTCTTGCCGAATAAAACATTTTGTGCATCAAATTATTTCGATATAAGTTCAAAAATTATCTAAAAAACAGTTTCCTAGACCATATTTTAGAATAAAATCGATTGGATGTGAAATTAAATTGAGTTAGATTTTTCTTGAACCTATGACGACGACTTGATCAGTGTCTGAGTTCGGATGATTTTGAAAATTGTAGTAATGTGTTTATTGTGGGTGCTAATGCTCAGAATATGCAAAGTGTAAATGGTATCATAGGATTTAATGATATTAAGTTTCGGTCGAGTTGGAAACTACTCAGTCAAAATGCTAGATCCGCCCCTGCATCCCCCATCGTGTATTTCATTATCAAAGCAAGGAGAGGCATTTATATTGCACGTATTTTATATTCTTTGCATTTTACTGACTGGAAGCTAATTTAGAGTTAGTTTACAGACGTTTACACGCATCAAAACACAAGAGTTGGCACTAGTTATAGGGTGACCATACAGAGTGTTCACGCATTTACTCATTGTCTTCAGTACAAAGATTGTCAGCCACCCATTCCCCCGTTCTCAATGTTGTTTGAGATCAGTTGTCAATACACTTGACCAGGCCTGATTTTGAATTGACAAAAACATAATAATAACTCTTTATTTATTGAGGATATTATAAGTAAAGCTATGCTTTTTTCTGACTTGGTCCTCCAAAAGCTAATCTGATTAACAATACATGAACAATGGTCCTAAAAATACTTATATGACATTAATCTAAGTTAAAAACTAACCACACCCTATTTCTATTGTTTAATGTAGCTTTTGAATTTCGGGGGAAGACCCGGGACAGGTTTTGAATTTTGAATTCAAACATACCTGCATAAGGTTTTTTGCCAAGTTACTAGTCATATACACACATTTGAGAATTTTTACCTTCAATGCACTGCATTTGAGATTTTAGACGCACACTAGAAGTCAGAAAGTCTTAAAATTTAAGGAATTGACTATTCTAACCTTAAAAAATTCGCAAATGATATCTTACGTACGCATCGACCCTACCGAGCCTCGAACCCTCAACCCGTTGAATCTTAGTCCATTCACTTACCAATATGCTTTACGGTAAATCGTTGAACATGAGGGAATTTTAAGAAGCTTTATCTCAACACAGCTATTGTTCGACGTTAATTTGATGCAAATGTAAATCACTCGATATAACTCGGATTTGATACTATAACTCAAATCCGATGATTTGAGTTCTTATTTCCAGAATTTTTGCATTGAAACGATAAAAATAGGGTTTGGTTATTTTTTAAACCACTTCAGGCCTGCGGCCCTCGGTCTTGAATTTCACTGCAAACCCTCGCCCTAGCGTTTGAACCTTTATGTATATAACTGCATTCGAAGGTGAATGTGGTATTTTATAACTAGTCGCTAAGGACGTACCTGTGTAAGTTAAATATCATTATACAAAGTGTCTAATCACTCCGGTGATCGTCCCTACATACATCGACGTAGCCCTTACTAGTTTCTTATCGTTAATCACAAACTGCTGATATTCTCAATAATTTATAAACAAAACTGGTGTTATGGATGCAGGTGTAAGCGGTACAGATTTGAATCCCATTTCGACCTCTACACATGCTAGATGTTGTTCTCCCTCTTGTTGTTCCGTGCTAAAGATTTAACGATTGTCTGCAAGTTCTATATCATAAAGGAGTGCAGAGGTTCAAAACACCGAGAAAATGATGAAAACACAAGGTTGTAGGCGAGATCAATTAAAACTAGACGCACATAGTGCGTTTACTCGTGCCCAAGTGGAATTCAGTCTGGCACGAAAATAAATATGTTTTAAAGCCAGTTTGGTCACGTTTTGAGTTCGGTATTGAACGGCGGAATATTTGTCTGCTTTGCCGGCAAGCTGATCTGAACTATGATAGAGCTGCCTTTATGCCTGATATTTATTTAATTTTATAGCTGCTAGGGTAACAGTGGTTCACATGTTGACAAATGCCTGTACGGCATGATGTTGCAGACTCATTGTAGCGTCACGAAAGCACACCGTCCTGTTTGGGTAACCTGTTTGACCTCGGTCTATTTTAATTCTTTGATATTTTCAAGTAGCGGTTGCTTTGTACGCCAAAAAATTTCAGCCATACCATTCATTACAGAGAACATTGAAATACATAATGTTTTTAATCGTTCCTTTTATCCTGAAAACGTGCACTCAATGATAAGAAATTCGTGAAATTCTCAATTGAAATTTCATGAGCCAGACAGAGCCAGACAACTGAGCTGTCGCTTGAGTCAAAATATATTGGAAATTAAATCAAATTAAAAAACAGCTTAAAATGCTTCAAAACCAGAAAAAAGCATACAAAAAAAATGAAAAGATATTATTGCTGACGCAGCGAGCGAGCCTGAAGCGAGCGAGCAAGGAAGCAAATCTAATCTACAAACTAGGTCTCTGACCGACCTCGATTTTAACCACAATGCTCTCTGTTCCGTGTTGAAGTACTTCATATAAGACCCGAACACTATACCACTCTAGAACAATAACCGTATTAATAATATATTGAGTCATACATGACGTACAGGGCTTTAAAAATAATCCAAAGTCCTATACTTCATGTCTGACCCTCTGGATAGACTTTGGCAATACAAAGCACAGAGTATCCTCAAATGTGGTCATACACCAGGTGTCAGCCTTTTTTACCACACTGCCTTGCGAGCCTAGCGTATAAAACCGTTGCCCATGTGACATTCGTCCTCTCCACTCGCAAGTTGAGTATCAGTATTTTATGCCCCAAAACTGCCTCTAATGGTAATTTCTATTTCGTACTGCTAAGTAAAAGCGTAATACTTTTAAGATGTTGGTTATAATTCTTCTTGAAATGTTCATCCTGCGAACATGAGCTGAATTTCTTGCTTCTGCCATCGAGAATTTGGCTGAAGTTATAACCCCTGTCAGAGGTTACCGGTATATTTCGAGTATCATTTTAAATTGTTATTTGGAAGTTCAGATTGTTCCCTTTTGTTACTGTGTCTATACATCTAGTGAGCATTTTTAGATAAAATCGTATTGTTTTTATGAGATCACGCAGGTCACGAGCCCAAACTTCTGATCGGCGAATTGTTGCTCAACAGTTGCCAAATTCAACCAAGATGTTTCCTTCTTACAGTCGCATCTGTAGAAACGCGATTTTATGGATTAAGATAGAAATAGGACTTAAAGTTCAAATTCACTTTATATTATATTTATGAATTTAAGTAATGATCATCAAACTATGCTCAAATGCCACTTTACAAGTTCTCCACGTGGCAACACCTTCAATGCATCCCATAATGCCGCCCGGTTGGCTCACAGTTAGGTAGGGCGCCGGGACTAGTGTGGCGGGAGACCGGGTTCGATTCCCGGTCGGACCAACACTCAGGGTCTTTAAATAATTGAGGAGAAGGTGCTGCCTTTGTAATTACAACTGCAAATGGTTAGATCTTCACGTCTTCTCGGATAAGGACGTTAAACCGTAGGCTCCGTCTCTCTAACACTTCACTACTTGCACCGGAGGGACGTTAAAGAACCCACACCACTATTCGGAGAGAGTAGGCCATGAAGTTGCCGGTGTGTGTGGTCTGTCCTATAACACTACAGGGCCCACAGTAATTGGCGAAAGCTGTTGTGGTGACCCTGCCTTCACTGGAAGGAATAAGCTTGTAAATAAAATAAATAAGTCCTTGTGACTTATGCTTTGCCACAAGGCTTTTTGTAGCCTACGTGCACGCGTTCCTTGCAGGCTAGGCTTTTTGTCATTTTATTTGCTAATGATGCCACATAAATTTTAATTTGATTATTATTTTACTTTATATGTGAATAATTCTTCTTTATGATTTATTTGCTGTATAATTTAATTTTCTTGTACTTGTACTTCTTGTACTTCTACTTCTTACACCTCTGCATTAAAGTCAGCATTTTCTACTGTTAGGTAGGCTAGTTTACTACATAGTAAGGTGGAAAAAAAATCCTTTTTATTCCATGAGGATTCGAACCTGGACCCGTCCATTTGCTTACGCACGCTGCTCTAAATGATTGCCTGGGGTGCCTGTGGCTTGCCTCGTTTTCATGGCAGACTGATAGATAGAAGACGCAAACCTAGACTCGTGCCGGCCTAAAGGCCTGGGCACGAGTAATGAGGGTGGGGCTTTTATAGGAAAATAAGCTTTGAGCTCACGAATTATTAATGATTTGAGAACTATTCTGATCCACAACCACGTTCCAGTAATCAAAAATCCAACCTTAGCTTTATAAGCTAGTGCAGATATGACTTGTCTGGTCAGATGTGAACATCTCACGAAACGGACCGCGCCATGAACGCTCGCCATAACTCGTCAGACACGTGCTGTGTATACGCCCTGTCGTGCTAGAATCGGCACGAAATCTGCTCTCTTGATTTTCTCTGTTTCAGTTCCTGGCATGTTTAATCGATGGCATGGATGGCACAACATTAGAATGCTTCTTGGATACGTGTCTTATAATGGTGTTCTTTACAGAGTGCACAAATGTGGCTCGATGCTCGGACAAAACTTGTTAGGCTCTTATCAGATGGAACATGGCAGACGAGAGTTTTATCCAAGGTACTAGTATATAGAAAATCGTAAAATCTCGAATGCAATTTAGAATTAATAGATACGAGCATTGTTTTGAAAGTTTTCGTTTGAAAAGTCAATTTCACAACATCCATATCACCAATACCTATTGTTTTGTTATCGATATAATACCCTCATCAACTTGATTGTACTGTACTGAGTACAATTACTGATTCACTGAACTCGTTTCGACCCGAGTAATAATAATATTAAATATCTTTATCGCAAAGCATACTCAAAACCAAACGTTTGAGTTTGAAAGAGATAAAAAAACCTCAATCAATAAAATAGCAAGCAATGTCTTATTTTATATCAAATTAATAAAACAGCGTTTAAAACGCTCAGTTCTGATGCTTGGCAATATGAGATCATTTCTACACTTGCGTAGTTGCGTATTTCTCTTTCATGCATGAAGAGCGTGTGTCTTGTCGTCTAAGAACTTCTCCCATATATGTTGATTTTTATCCTGAAGAAAGTCCACAATTGATATCTCTCATGTCACATAGCCAAATCTATGATACGTGCGATGGAACAGTTTGTCAATTTGACTTAGGTTATTTGGTGTGATTGGCAGAGCCCCAGATTTAGAGTCAAAAAATTGGAGAGAAACAATTAAACTATGGAAATAAACTATGAGGGTAAGGGATCTGGTAATGGTAGTGATGAATTACCTCGAACAACCATCTCCCGTGTTTTCTTGAAGTTTAAGGTGGCTCCGTCAATCCCCCTGACGAAGGAGTGGATTTTTGAAATGCGCCTCATTTTTATTCAAAACAAAAGCGCTTGAAAACTGGTTTCAAGCGTTTGTACAGGACAACGTTCTTTATAAAATCGTCCACGTATTTCTATTCCGATAATTTTTATAAAAATCGCTCAGGTTTGAGATATTGGTTCATTGTTGTTTGATTTCCTGAGTTTCATCCATTTATATCGGCAATTTTTTTTACCTAGAGCAGGTTGCTCTCAAACATTGGGGTCGAGATTTTTTGATTTTACTCCGAAAATATTCCTCTTATTTAACAAAATCGCTTACAACTAATTTATAGCTGGACAATAGGATTATACGTTCCTGGCTAAAATGTCATTGAAATTGCACACGATTCAAAAACTGGGTTACGACGAAAACCTTTTTAGGTCGAATGCGTCTAGAATTTCAACGGAGCCACCTTAACTGCGTTCGATTCTTCTCTGCGCAATCAGATTCGAGTAATACAGACAGAACCTGAACTGTTTCAAGTCTTTGCGAAAGAATATTTGTAGTAGCAATGAGTTTTGGATAGTAATATATACAAAAGTAAGCCGGGACGCACTAATTGCTTTCAGCTATCCTATATTAGTATTCACCAACATAAGGGCTATTACAAATCCTGCATTCTGATTGGCTCCCTAACCTCGGGCTATTGGTGATAGCCCGAGTTGAGAGGAAGCGCGTACTCTCAAATGTTACATAATATCAATAAAACATTTTTCTCTCTTTGTTTTGTTTAGTCTCATTCACCTTTGGCCCAATATGTTGGTGAATACTAAAACAATTAGACCTCTCGGCCTCATGGACTACGAGTTTGAATAGCCCATTCGGCCTACGGCCTCATGGGCTATTGACTCGTAGTCCATTCGGCCTCGAGGTCTAATTGTTAAATATTCGCGTACGCAAGAGAAGAGACATCTGTGAACCAGTCTAGTATAAATGGACATGGTGGGTACAAAAGAAGTAGAGTCGAAGAATATATTTACATGGACGATGTTGGGCTGAGTTCGTTACAGAACGCGTTTTTCATGATATTTGGATGAGACGTTTGCCACGGAACAAGAATGGAGTTTATGTTTATTTTTCTACCCATGGTCCAGTTGCTCGAACTGCGGGTCAGCGCTAACCCTGGCTGTTCGGAAGCGTGTTCATTTTAACCCAAGGTTAAGTGTTAACCCAGGGATAACTTAAGCAACGTAGGGCTAGCTAGCCCTGGGATAGGTATCCGTTTCTCGTAGGTAGGATAAAACCGCGCTAACCCAAGATTATCTATCCTAGGGTTAATTCTGAAAGAAAACGGATTTACCGGATGGAAACTTGTATTGAGTCAAAACTTTCCATATCAAGAAGCGCTCGCGCTTAATTGTTCGTTTACTTATCATTTGTTTAAAATAAAACAAGTTTAAAACTTGATATTGATAAATATTCGATGTATTATTACATTCTAATTCTATTTTTCGTAGCATAATATTAATTCCCCAAACAGGGGAAAACTACTGCTCAATGGTTCACTAATTCACTGGGCCTGCATGTTTACCACAGGATGTCTGAATAGATATATTGAAGTAATATAGTATATTTATTGCAGAGAGCGTGCTGAAGGCTACGGTGGATACCACCAGAAAGGACCTAGACATTACAAGGGAGACCGTGGTGGGTACCACCAGAAAGGACCTGGTCATTACAAGGGAGACCGTGGTGGGTACCACCAGAAAGGACCTGGACATTACAAGGGAGACCGTGGTGGGTACCACCAGAAAGGACCTGGTCATTACAAGGGAGACCGTGGAGGATACCACCAGAAAGGACCTGGACATTACAAGGGAGACCGTGGTGGGTACCACCAGAAAGGACCTGGTCATTACAAGGGAGACCGTGGAGGATACCACCAGAAAGGACCTGGTCATTACAAGGGAGACCGTGGAGGGTACCACCAGAAAGGACCTGGTCATTACAAGGGAGACCGTGGTGGGTACCACCAGAAAGGACCTGGTCATTACAAGGGAGACCGTGGTGGGTACCACCAGAAAGGACCTGGTCATTACAAGGGAGACCGTTGTGGGTACCACCAGAAAGGACCTGGTCATTACAAGGGAGACCGTGGTGGGTACCACCAGAAAGGACCTGGTCATTACAAGGGAGACCGTGGAGGATACCACCAGAAAGGACCTGGACATTACAAGGGAGACCGTGGTGGGTACCACCAGAAAGGACCTGGTCATTACAAGGGAGACCGTGGAGGATACCACCAGAAAGGACCTGGTCATTACAAGGGAGACCGTGGAGGGTACCACCAGAAAGGACCTGGTCATTACAAGGGAGACCGTGGTGGGTACCACCAGAAAGGACCTGGTCATTACAAGGGAGACCGTGGTGGGTACCACCAGAAAGGACCTGGTCATTACAAGGGAGACCGTGGTGGGTACCGCCAGAAAGGACCTGGACATTACAAGGGAGACCGTGGAGGATACCACCAGAAAGGGCCTGGACATTACAAGGGTTCCCAAAGTCATGAAGGTCAAATCACTCCGAAAGGTTCCAGGTTCTATCGTTTTGGTGAAGACCATGGGATTGACAGACCGCAACAAAATTCATCAGGTAACCCCAACGGTAACCGAAATTACATTGGAGGATACCACCAGAAAGGACCCAGACACGATAAAGGCAACCGTGGAGGATACCACCAAAAAGGACCCGGACACGACAAAGGCGACCGTGGAGGATACCATCAGAAAGGACCTGGACACGATAAAGGCGACCGTGGAGGATACCACCAGAAAGGACCCGGACACGACAAAGGCAGCCGTGGAGGATACCACCAGAAAGGACCCGGACACGATAAAGGCGACCGTGGAGGATACCATCAGAAAGGACCTGGACACGATAAAGGCGACCGTGGAGGATACCACCAGAAAGGACCCGGACACGACAAAGGCAGCCGTGGAGGATACCATCAGAAAGGACCTGGACAGGACAAAGGCGACCGTGGAGGATACCACCAGAAAGGACCCGGACACGACAGAGGCGACCGTGGAAGTGAGAAACCGACTCATCCCTCCAGTCCAGCTTCTACAGGAAAACGCCCAGTGTTTCCAACAACAAGTGAACATGATACTGATTCTTCCACAACGCCTTCAACAGAGCTGAATATTGCAAGCAAACTCCCTACTGCAGTGAAACGTATGCCGTCCACCATTCGTCCAGGGGAGGATAGTACAGCTCCCACTAAATCTCAACCAGGCCAGATTCCAACCAGGGACCCAGTTTCCACCAAACCTTTAAATTCAAAGGGGACGAATCCTACTACCGTCCAGGCTCCAATGAGGAATGGAAATCTTTAAACCCTGATACGGGAATTGGCACAGAATTGTTTACTCACGGGAATAAAGAAATTTGCATGGACATATACGAGAAATTTTTGCTATCTATTACTAATCCTTTGTTGGTGATCAAGTTTAATTAAAGTGATTTTTGCATTCCATCATTGCATGTACTGATTGAATAAGGCAATTATAAGGCACTAGATTGATATTACTTAACCCGTGAAACAGAGTAGTAGTTTCAGTTTTCTCCGTTTTTGCTATCTATATGAAACCGAGTTTTCTTAGACAAAAGCCAAACGTCGTCGTTTTAAGTGATGTTATACAGTGATGTGGTTTTGCTGCGTTGACTATATATATATATAGTGTATAGAAAGTGCTTTGAACTGAGAGATTATTACATTATTAACCAAACGCCTGCGAGGTCCGTACAAAAAGGACCGAGGCCGAGACCGGGAAAGTAACGCGGCGATGTTTGAAACAAGTATTGCACGATTTTTTATGCAATTTCTGAACCTCAGTTGTCCTTTGAACTTTTCACTGTGAAATGAAGTGAGGTCTTGCTTACATTCAGTGTATGCCTAAAGAAATTGTACACATAAACACAAGCTTATAAAAAAGCAGATATGTGGTTCCACATATTCAATCAATCAATTTATTTGCAACATTTTTTCTTCATGAAAAATTTCAAGCTCTGAAAGCTCAGTTATGAAAATTGTCAAATTGTTATCTGTGCACGTGACACCATTGCTGTGCCGTCCCGGTAGAATCGCGTTCTCTTGCTCCCGAGGGCCGAGGAAAACACATAACTTTAACACTTATTAAATGTTTCTTTCCCCGCTATTCCCCGGGGGTCGGGGGACCGTGGTTTCAATTGACTGATGAAAAGACCTGAAACTGCATCCTTCAACACTGTGAACACCAGCAAAGAAAACACGAACCAAGGATGGGGGCGGAGCTACTAACGTGCAGTCAACCATTGCGAATCGGCTGTCACTCAAACTACATTGTCTAATACATACATACATGCGTACACGCATACATGATTGAGACTCCCTCAACAGGGCTTTTCACTCAAACTACATTGTCTAATAGCGTTTCAGCTGATTCGTCGAAAAGGAGGAGTGGGCTTCTTCTGATTCAAAAACTTTAGGGAATTGCAGCTGTGCCATTTATAAAGCAGAAATTTCATTTTGTATATCACATATTTGCTAACAATCTCACACTGGGATATTTTTTTTGTTTTGTTTTTTGTTTTACGCGGAAAAATTCAATTTTTCCCAGGTTTTAACCGTTTAACCGAGTCATTGCACGACGACTAGATACTAGTTTTTGCACAGGCAGCCCAAGCTCATTATCTGACAACACAAACAGTTGTAAATACACGTAAATGCATGGAGCCTAAAATACGACTTTTGACGAATAATATTACAGAATACATTAATATAACATTCTATGTAACTTGTAAAGTTGTTACAATTGTAAATAAAGCCTTATTTCACGGTTGTTTTCAAGATCTCCCTCCCCCTCTTCTTAGTAGGGGGAGGGAGATCTTGAAAAAAACCGTGAAATAAGGCAATAAAAATCACAATATTTCTTTGCTCTACGCCATACAAAAACGATTTCTTGAATCCTAATTAAATAATTTATTAATTATTTATTTATTTATTAATTATTTATTATTTAATTTATCGAACAATAATTAGGATTCAAGAAATCGTTTTCGTATACTTGGGTCTTTTCACCCTAAAGCTAAGTGGGTATTGGAAACTTTATGAAGTTATGTTTCGTAAAACCGAATCATATTTTAACATTTTGGCGATGATTAATTCTTCTTCTTGTAGCTTATAGTGTGTTTATTGAAATCAGAAACAGTGTATAGGTGTTGTAACTACGATGTCACTATGCTCTCTAGGAATAAAACTTCTAGCCCCATATATTCTCTGTTAATTTGAGTTTTTTCTAAGTGTCTCGTTACAAATGCGCATGTCCGCTCGTATTTTCTGGCGATGAGAAATTCTTGGATTTGTCGCCTGAAGTTGTATAAGGCTGTAAGCTCTCTGTGTTCTCGCTGTGTTGTGCGACTAAGTTTTCGGGAACGTTTTCATCCAACAATCTTGAGATGCCTGTTTTCCTTACTGAATGATTGGATATCTTGGCTCCAGCTCTTGCTTCTTTGGTATAGCTGCTTATAGTGTTGGGTTTATAGTCACACCCGTTTAGTCTCTTGGCGTTCATGAAGAATTTGCACAAAAGATGATTAAGTGACGGCGCAAGTAGGTCATATATTTTCTTTTAACCTTAACTGAAGCTGTCGAGATATTTTTGCAGAATATTTAAGTCTGCAGACTTCGTCTATTTTAACTGTATTTTCCGCGCTTTGCTTTGCCAGAAATGCTTCAAATTCTTGTTGGCTGTTACTAGGTTCTTCGTCTTGTCCTCGCCTGTCTCGTCAGGATAGTAAAATTCTCTTACAGAAATGCTCGTGTTCATCCATTTTTATTCTTAAATTTCCCAGGGAAAATGCTTTGTTTTATAAAAAGAAATTTAAAAGTTTCCGTGTTTACAGAGCAAGAATGTAACAAATCTTTCAATCTGAATTTCGCGCCGATAAAATCAACACATCCGGAACAGCGGACCTGAATACGCAAACAGACAAACATCTATTGCCTATTATGTGGTAAATATGAGAGTGTGTGTGAGTGTTGTATATAACATATCTTTGTATTGCTATGTGTAATGTTTTACAGATGAAGAGCCAATTCCAAAATTGGAAAGCTGTAAATAAACCATTATTATTATTATTATTATTATTAAACAGACGGAACGTGGTCCGAATACGAGCCGAATACGCATTTCGACGGACCGTGCGTCGACGAATCAGAATTCAGGAAATTTTACGAAGTCACATAATAAAGGTTTATATTCACTGTACGCAGCACTTTCTATGAAGTAAACTATATTTAATCAACGCAGCAAAACAACATCACTGTATAACATCACTTCCTTGCTTTAGTGATTCAAACCATTCTTATATCTGTTCAATTTTGTGTGTTGGTCGCTATGTGGTTCACTTACAGGGCCGTAACCAGGAAATTTACCGGGAGGGTGCACATCAAATAAAAACGGACCTATGGTCGGTTTTTAGTAGCCGTTTTTATAAGCAACTGTCATGTTTTTGCAAGCACTGATCTTATTTTATTATTGACTATCTTAACTTATTCATATCAAGTGATCATAATTGCGGCATACTATATTTATTGTGTAAAACAAGCAAACAAGTAGAAACACAAGTTAGAGCACGGTAGTGAAATTTTACTCATTCAAAAAGATGAATTGAAATGAAATTGTCGCTGGTACTGCTCTATACTATTCATCAGGTGCAAGATATGGAGCAGCAGATGAAAACCACGCGTTTTGTAACTTTTAGCACCAAAAGTCTACTGACAAGAAATGCCACGGGATGGTGGGTGGGTCAAACAGGACAATAGGCATGAAAAAGGCGTAGTTTAATGGTCAATGGAGCTGGACAACTTGTGACTTACTTGGAAGGTCTGTAGGTCTAGTGAGGGTAAAACGGATGGTCATGCGTAGGGCAAGACTTTTGGCGCCAAAAGGTACGAAACGCGTGGGTTTTCATCTGCTGCTCCATATCTTAGTTTGTTCCTGATGAATAGTATAGAGCAGTACCAGCGACTATTGACACTTTTACAAGTGGTTCCATCACGAGAAATGTCCACATTTTTTCTACATGAGCTCGTAGTAGACTTCCCTATACATACATCTGTTACACGATTTTATTCAGTCCAACTCTGTGTGGTACAAAGAAATTGCATGCATTTTAACAAATTTTCCAGTCCGGGATCCCTGTATGTTCAATTGAAAATGTTCCTTATGTGCACATGATTTGGTTGTAAATTGCATTGCCTTATGTGGTTCATAGGGCAAGACTTTTGGCGCTCCACAGGTAATCCAACACGCTGAATAAAAAAGGTCATCCTGACCATTTAATTAAATTCGGCAAAAGTAATAGTTTTGTTCTCTTGCTTAAACAAAAAATATTTTTCATGCAATAAGCAAATGGTGATGTACGTATGAGCGGACCTTTTGCTTTTATGGGGAGGTGCACGTGCACCCTGTGCTCCCCCCCTGGTTACGGCCCTGACTTAGATACTACGTTCAAATACATACAAACTTTACTCATGCGCATTTTTGAATGGCAAGGGCCGGATCAAAGCAGTACCGCTCCTAGCCTGTTGGAAGGAGCCAGTTAAAGTTTTCTCTAAAACATTAATTGTTGTTATATACTACGTGACCGTTAGTGAAGCGAGAGTCTCGAGTTCAATTTCTAGTGACTTCGCTCATTCGTTTCGACTTCTCTCCACTGTGCGGCCCGTTTCTTGTAAGGCCAGATAACTTTACGGGCCCTTAATTAAATATTACATGCATGACACGTGCCACTACAAGAAGTTCGTAACCGTTTTGTGAGCTTTTAAGGTTCATATACACGATACATCGCGGTTCAGTGCACACACATAAAGCATCCAAGCGAGGCTTCAGGGTACAAATTGGAATAATCCCTTGTATGTACCCTAGAGCCTCACTTCAACTTTGTATGCTTTGCGTGTGACCACTCAGAAGATCTTTTTCTGACTCGTTGCGCGCAACACGGATTTGATCCGTGTGGCCATCCCTGCAGCAGTCGCGCACAACAGTTACAGGAGAGGAGTCGACTTTCAACTCTGCAAATTTTTCTGCATCATGCGTGCAAATAATGTTTGGCGCAACATTGTAGGAAAAGTTGCATCAGGAAATTAAATCTTTAACATGTACACAACGATGCCCTGAATTCGCAACCGCGCGCCACGTTTTACTACGTCAACTTTAACAGCTGTTGTATTAAAGCCTAAAAGTTTAACATTCATGAAATGAGTAGGGTAAAGTGCGCAACGTCGGACTCATTAGTCAAATGATAGAATTAGAGTCCTTTTTAGCCTCACTGTTGAATAGTTAGATATGAAATGTAGTAAATTTAGATCCTATTTGAGTGTCGTCATCCACAATAGTAAAAACCCGCCAAACTAACAGTTCAGGGCGGTCAAACTAAACTTTAATTGAACGATTTACTTCCATTGAAAAGAAGGCAGGACAAGTCCTTTACATTATCATTTCAACCGCCGGATCCGACGACCTCTTTTCACGTGAATTCAAAACAGCAAACAACTTGTAATTATCTAATTCAGTTGACGTCGACATCAACTCTGAGACTCAAATTAAGGACTCTGCTTTTCTTTGCTATTCATTTATCGCCAAGAAACCAAGGGAAAATTCCTCCTAGTTTAAGGATGGCAGAAGAGAACAGCACACAAAACCGTCAGTATCAAGATTCCAAGATAAATTTTATTTGCAATAACAGTGGCCTACTTAAAAATACTTTCAGTTTGTTTATTGAAAGGCTATATTATATCTAAAACTATAAATATATTCTATATTCTTTGATATTGATGTGACAACTTAAGGCTTTCTAATTTGTTTACCGATTGTGCAATCAAACTCTTCCTTATCGTACTTCTCTACTTGGGCTGCCGTCTTTATCTTATCTTATGTGTTTTTTTCTCTGTGTGTTCAGAGTTAATTAACTCTTGTTTGTTTGTTAGAGGCAACCTTGCTGGGACCCCAATGACAAGTCCGTTACTTGTCCCCTTTCTTTAATAGCCGAACGTGTGTTTGCATATCGTTATCTTTTTATTAAAGTATTGTTAGGCAAGTGGAAGTTTCTAAATAAAATAAATATATAGAGTTTCCATGTCCCTCGTACTATTACTACGTTAATATAAAAATTAGGTACTACCTAATAGCGGAGCTCCCATTTAAATAAATAATAATAATTTTAAATACTTTGCCTCTGACGTTTTTGATTCAAATTAATTGGGCTCCCTGTGGTAATAGGCAAACAAAGATTGTATTTTGTAGTAAAAGTTGAAATAAAGATTATAGATCAAGCTTTATAGCATTTGCTTCAGGATTTGAAAAAACTCTTGCCCTTCTGTCTCCTGAGAATTACATGGCTTTCAAGCCATATAGTCACTACAGTGATATTTATTCAGATTCAGTCAGATTTGGTACATGATTCTCAGAAATAGAATGCAAAAATCCCTCAAACTCGTTTAACTCACATAAATACTGAACATCCTCCAATTAAACTGGACATTGCAGGACAGTCATTATATTTAGATTTTTCTGTCTTGACAGTATGACACAGATAAATAGTTGTCTTTACACAAAACAAGAATTCTCTCTTCCAGGTTACACTAATCATGACTTTAGATGAAGTTGTAAAACAACTCACAACAACTACTACCTAATAGCAGAGCTCCAATTTCAATTTTAATATTTTTTGTTCTTGATTCAAATGAATTGGGTTTCCTGTGGCAATTGCCCAATATATTTAGGTTGTAAATTGCTTGAAAAAGTTGAACTGATGATTATTTTAAAAATCATTTGTTTTGGTTTGTACATGCCCTTTGGTCTCCTGTGATATTCAGATTCACTGTCAGATTTCATAAATATTGACTTTGTAGTTGTTCATAATTCTTAGTCCAGTCCCAGACTCTCTTTCTTGCCGCTCCAGGACTCGCGGAGAAAGAGAGTCCAGTATAACTTGCATGCGCATGGCAGTTTAGTGACCACGCGATCACCACATTCATGTGGTGATCGCGTGGTTACAAATCCTAAATAAAGTCGTCTAATGATTCAAGATGGCTGAAGAAGAAAGGGTTTTGTATACACGATATCAGTCTCATTTCGGAAAGCCATTTGTTGATTCAGTGAGCTATGCACTTGGAAAAACCAACTATAATCTTTTACCAAAGTTTGAGCAGTTACAGGCCATTTATGGATGGACAGTTGTGAAAGACGTATTTGTGAATTTTTCGATACGCATCACTACCACTACCAAACACTGAAATTTGCATATTGCAAGCTCTCAAAACAAAACTTTAATCTGATTGGCTCATTTTGTACATGCGCATGCAAGTTATACTGGACTCTCTTTCTCCGCGAGTCCTGGAGCGGCAAGGAAGAGAGTCTGGGACTGGACTACATAATTCTCAGAAATAGAAAGTAAAAATCTCCAAAACCTTTTTTATATTGATACAAGTAATTAAACCTTTTCAACATCCTGGATATTGCAGAACAACATATCTTGATTTGTCTGTCTTCACTATATTGTGACATCTTGTTTTTTTGTGGTTGTTGTTGTTGTTTTAATCTGTGGAAATTATCCTTCAGCAGCATGGTTTGAAGAAAAGTTTTAGCAATTGTGGCCTAGTACTGCTGTAAATACTTACAAAAAGCGATGAGTCTGAGCTTTCGCTGTCTACAGCATCATCAGAGACTAATAGAGTTCAGAAGTAGTAGACTCATCGCTTTTTGTAAGTATTTACAGCAGTACTAGGCCGCAATTGCTAAAACTTTTCATGTTGTTGTTTTGTTTTGTTTTTTAATGTAGAATAAAATGACACACTAGGTGAATACTTGTCTCTTCCAGATTACATTGATAATACAATTTAAAGTGATTCATAAAAATAGCTGACTAAAGTAATTGACATAACAAGAAAACAAGGAATTAAGCATTTGCAATTTGCATTTAAGGTCTCACACTCACTAAGCAATTTCTTGCTTAATTCTAAAACAACTCTAGTTTGCATGCAAAATTCCTTTTTTTCCTGTCTAATTTTTTCATTAAATTCCTGAGCTGTATCTACACATAAGTGGGGTTGAAATAAGTTCAAAATCAAATATTTTTACTAATTGTAATATTCAAAGTAGTGCAAAAAGTTCACTGGTGAAAACAAAATGTTGCTGTACATGTCATGTACATGTACTTGATTGTTTATTTTAAAAACTTGGCCACAGTTCAACGTGCATAAACGTTTACTTTTTTAAAGTCATCAATCCCCAAATAAAAGATAAAAGATCAAATATAGGTACAAGAGATTTTTGACATCATTTTCTAGCCAGGGTCTTTACCTTGAAGTGCTTTCCTTGTTGAGTTTAGGAGCATAATCCTTGTTTCCCGCTCAATGCAGACGATTCTTGATTTCCAACTTTGGCTAGATTTTTAAGCAGCTTTACTGAAGGTATCTTCACGAAACGAAGAATACACGATCCTCAATGACTCATTCATTATGAGAAGTTTTTGAAGCTACGAATCCACCTAAATATTCTTCTAACTTTGAAAATGTTTTCTGTGTCCTTCGTCTTGCGAGCAGTTTTTGAAACGACACCGGGCCCGAAAAAATATTCAAACGTACGTTTTTTTCGCTTTAACCCGTCAAGATTGGCACAGATTAATGGTCATGAAAATCGCTAAATTTTTACGGGGTTTCGAGAATAATATTTTTAAGTTTTGCAAGTTAAAAGTGCAAGGAAACTCGTAAATTTTCAGTTTTCAAAGTGTCAGCGCGCGTCAAGTTGGCGCCAAAAATCAATCAGCCAATCAGCATCGCGATGTACACGGACGGACGGACGGACGGACGGACGTACGGACGTACGGACGGACGTACAGCCGTTGGGCTCCCTGTGTGTCCACGAAAAATCAGCTGGATGGGTTACCATTTTTTCTTAGGTATGGTGCTCCGCTCGCGCGGGCCTTCGGCCCGCGCGGGAGCTCCGCTATTAATCGGCGGATAAGGTATCCTCGAAGAATTGGCCGGCGTTTCTTCGTATTCATCTTGTTCTCCAAAAAGTGAGTGCAACGGAGCTACGTCGATGGTACAGAAAGGTAAAGGATGGGATTTAGCGTGTCCCTTCACCTCAGGGAAATTGGTCTTCAGTCCAAGGGAGCGGACACCTTTTACCCTTCTGTCTTCCCAAGCCATCCCCCCCCCCCCCAACCCCATCTCCGTCAGTGCTCACAACTACACTGAGTCGAAAGGCCCTGGCACCATACGATTTTTAACACCCTGCTTAACAAGGACGGCATTTCTTGCCTGTTCAAAAACACTAATACTGATATAGCATATGCTGGTACGTAAAAAGTCTTAGACGTAATCTAAAAGCTAAATATTGTTCATCTCGCTAGATCTTTAATCTTTAATAAATATACTTCTAATCCAGAATAACTATCACACCAACACAGTAGATATTAGGGGCATTTAAACGAGTGAAAATAAGACGCACTTTATCTAAGGCGCGCCTAGTACATTAAGGCACGAACCTCTCCGTGTATATAGCACTTTTAGTCTAAGACGCACATTATCGAGGAACAGCGTTCCGATTTGTTCCTCAATAAGGCTCGAATAAGTTAAGTCTTAGACTAAAAGTGCCTTAGATATTAGGCGCGTCCTATTTTCATTGGTATATATGGCCCTATTGGCTTCAGCATCTGTAAAAACTGGTTTCCTACGACGTAAGTATAAGCGATTAAATAATTTTGTTTTTGCACCCCCTCCTGAAGATAATCCTGGATCCGCCTGGGTATACTATACAACATACACTTATTTCAAAAATAAAACAAAACAAAAAATAAATAAAACTAAACAAAAACCGTTGAAAAATGAACAGCAACAACTGAAGGATCAAGCCAAGATTGAAACAAGTTCTGGTGTAGAGCTGATTAAAACTTTTTTAAATCACATATATTTCTTATTAATTATCAAATTGCATAAAAATTATTAAAACTAATTACAAATTGAGACCCCTTTTTTTGTGGTTGTAGTATCTGCATCTGGTCCAGCTGAATAAACTACCCAGGTATGTTTCAGCCAGCATAAATCAGTTTAAGTTTGGGTTGAGACTTGCTGCTCTTCAATGCAACAAAGGATTATCAATTAATGCATCTAATTTTCTGCATGGAAATGGTCACTACAAACACCCAATAAGTACATACCACTAAAACCAATAAATGAAATCAGGTGGACTTCTTGGTCTGGTGTTTTGATAACAAAATTTATATAAAAAGTGACCAAGAAAATGGTAGTATTTTAGAGTGACTTTCTCTGATAGTATTGTTTTATCTATAGTCTAAAATGATATCAGTGGACCTCCACATCAAAGTCACTTTGGCTGCCTTCATGAAAACCCCTTTAACTGTTAATATTTAATTAATAGCCCACTTTCAATATATTGTATGAATGATAGTGAACAATGGAGTTAAGTCAAGGCTCATGGGAATATGGTGATGATCTTTACATTCTTAGACCAAACCAATAGTTTTTAATTGCCTTGTGTATGTGTGGTCACTTAACCAATATATCAAAAGTAATCTATTTATATAGTTTTTAAATCCATTGACAATCTGTTGTTTTTTGAATTGCCTTTTGTATGTGTGGTCACTTAACCAATATATCAAAAGTAGTCTATTTATATAGTTTTTAAATCCATTGACAATCTGTTGTTTGTTCCCTTATAACATACAATCAGTGGAATGCAAAAAGCCGATGAACCTACAAGCAACCAGTTCATCCATAATGGGCTTGCTTGAGGGAACATAAACCCAATAAAGAAAAATAAATTAATTGTATATACTGTTAATATAAGAACTCCTGATGTAATGCCTTCAGCCACAGGGAAGGCACACTCTGCTGCTACTTCCATTATTAATGGTACTGTTCCTGAGTAAAAGACCATTTGAGCAATGCCAGAAGCATAGAAAATCACCAGGGTTAGAGGGATTACTTGTTCACAAGCAAGAGTGAGGACCAGTTGTGATGTTGAAGTACAGACAAAGAGAAAGACCAGTATAGCTTTGGCATGGCGTTTCATTCTGTCTGTGTACCTGTGCATTGAAGTCAGGATCATTTGCACAGATTAATACTCAAGTTAGGGGGAGACCAATGATTGCAAGAAAGTAGAGGGGGTGGGAAAGAGTACAGGAAGAATTCAGAAAGGAACAAACAAAGGTATGAAGAATGAATGAAGAAAGGAAGGAATTGAAGGAAGGAAGGAAGGAAGGACAGAAGGAAGGAAGGAAGGAAGGAAGGAAGGAAGGAAGGAAGGAAGGAAGGAAGGAAGGAAGGAAGGAAGGAAGGAAGGAAGGAAGGAAGGGAAGGAAGGAAGGAAGGAAGGAAGGAAATAGACATGAAACCAAAAAGAAAGGAAGCAGGAAGAAATGAAGGGAGGAAGAAAGAGGGAAATGAAGAAATGTTAAAATAAAGGTTAGAATAAGGTTAAAAATGAAGGAAAGAAAGTAGGAAATGGGGTGACAGGCCCACAAGGGTATGAGTGGGGGAATTAAAGTAAATTAAAGAGCAAAAGAAAAATAAAGTCAAGAGAAGAGAAGACAAGAAATAAAGTTGTGTCCAAAATAACCTCATAATAACGAATACCTGTATAAATAATTAGCAATAATCTATATCTGTTATGTAAGTAATACATAATTCTTACCAAGAGAAGATAATTGCAACAAGAGAAGCAATGTTTCCAAAGAACCCAAGCCATCCTGCAGCCTTCTGACTTATACCAACATGAGAGAAGATCAAATCTTGCACACTAGACCATCCCCAATTGATACCATTACTGACACCAAACACAACGAGCAGCAACCAAAAATGGCGATTCTGAAGAAGGCTCTTGGCACCCTGGCAAAAGTCAAGCCGTTCCATTGCTGAGGACTTACATGGAGGCGATGGTGGCTTTGCAGGAAAATAAATAAGTGCAGCAAAGAACAACAATCCGATAATGATACACTCAGCAAGTATATATTCATTGATCTTACTCTCTAAATAATCGATACGTTCTTGTGATGTGATGTTACGAAGAAGATCAATGTCTATTTTATGGCCTTCATGATATGTAACATTACCATTGTCAACATCAGGGACAATATAGGGACCCATGATATAACTAGTAGCAGAGCCTAGATATGATGCAAGTGTTGCAATGGCTGTTGCCGTCATTCGCTCATTTGGTGGAAACCATGTTGCAGAAAGAACAACTACGCCAACATTTTGCACTGCAGGAACAGCAACTGAGATGAGGAACTCACCAAATGTAATCAATGTAGTTCTTGCCCAGTGGGGATGAATTGGAAACACTTCACATACCACACCAATTACTTGAAGTCCAAGAGAAGTGATGACTGCAACTCTTAGGCCTGGAAAAATTCAGGATACTAGCTCTTAAATAAATGACACTTTTCATCTGTATTTATCCATTCTAAATTCTACATGTTTTGATCATTAATTATAAATCAATCAATCTCCCTTTATGTGAAAAGTGATGTTCCGATCCATGGGCAGACATTACACCCTCTACACCCCTTCCCCTTCTAATAATGCTCTATTTATTGCATATTTCAGCTACACCAAGACAATGGGAGTATAAAATGAACTATGAAACTCCTGCTTGCTTAAGGCCCAATAAAAGAACCGGACTGGCCTGGTTAAGTAACCAGGCTGACTTTGTTTGTTTTGTGGGCCACAAGGGAAAAGAAAACAAAAGAAGTAGCCTGCTTAAACAGACCAGCCCGGTTCATATAATCAGGCCCTTAGTTCACTTGCTATATAACAAACTAAGTCAGTATTTTCCCCTTAGAATGTGTTATTTTTTAACATAAATTATGACTGATTATTCCTGGATAGGAACAAATTTAAAGACCTTCCAACAGTTTGGAACCTGACAACCACATTACATGCAAAATATCTTTCATTTGATAATTTTTTCTGAACTTGATTTGATGTTTGTATTTGCTTTTGTTCTTTTTCTATTAAATGCAAAGCATGACTGAGCACCATATTAAAAATATATTAGAGTAAATGTTTTAATATTTACATCAAAATCTTTTCATTTAAGACAAAATATATATATTCAAATTTGTTCACATCAATCTTACTAATTTTCAATATTAAAAAATGATTATTTTATATAATTCTGACAAAAAAATATAAAATAAAAAATAAAAGTGTATTTCAAGAAAAAAGAATTTTATAACTTCATGAAAAACGATATTTGAATTTAATGATATGAAATGAAAAAGGTTTTACTTAAAGCTATTTTAAAACTGCATTAACTTAAGCTTAATTAATTAAATACACAATTTCTATACCTTTGGTGTCGATAAACCACGACGAAGGGACGACACTCAAAATGGAGCCAACAGCTTGCAATGCTCCAATCACTAAAACATTGGTCTTTGTCCAACCAAAGACAAGCTGACAAGTCACTTGAACAGGAGGCCATGTATTCCACAGTAGATTACCAGTAGCATTGAACAAGGTGAAGAGAATCAAGATATACCATCTTTGTGGGTAAACTTTATATTTTATTTCGGATACTGGAGCTTCATCGTCGTCGATTGGTGGTAGAGATGAAATAGAAGCTGTAGGGTCCAACAGCGCAGACGTTTCGTTGTTCGAATCGCCTCGAGAAGTCATTCTAATTGGCATAGTGAAAAGAACAAATCATCAAATTCAAACAGGAACACGTGTTGTTGATTTCGTTTATAGTCGTGTACTTGGACCGAGTAGGGCGTCAAATTTCATCTTTGAGTGAAATTCTATATGTTTTCCTGTCTAGTAGATACATTATTTGGTCAGAAAAACAAACCTTTCATTTGAGACTTCAAGTTTATCATTTCAGCGAAAACTACAGGTAACAACTGGTACAACAGCAATCAAAATAAAGCACAGAAATTAAGATTTGTAGAGTCTGCGCCACAGGAAGCCCGGCAATTACGTCATCATTTTTCTTGAGAAGGAAAACAACAACACTTTATTGTACCCACAGTCTTACTAGATAGTTATCTAAAAGAAATTGATATGTTTAGAGATAACAACTGCCAAAAATAACTTAAAAGCTTAAAATGCTTGGAAGTTGGAAAAATCTCTTGCGAAGGAGGGCCCAGCGTCTGGAATAAGTCTTCCTTTATCCTACTTTTCAATATTCTGGGTTACAGAGGTTATATTTCGCCTCCACCTACCCTAGTGAAAGAAATTGAAACGTTACCCTTTTTTCTGTCTGAATGTTTCTATTGCAAGTATCAGTACTTCAACTAGTAAAATTCCTATGGGCTTCTGTATCAACACAAAAAAGGTACAGAGGAACCTCTTTAGGGACTGGTCATTATTTGCAGGGAGGGGGAGCTGGTACAAATGAAAAAGGTAACTCAATTATTGATGGCCCCTCCCCCCTTTCTACATACACACATAACATTCTTACAGAGTGAGCAGTAAAAATCTGTACCCCCTCTAATTGGTCTAAAATACTCATTTTTGAGCGCATCAGACCAAGATGGTAAATAAATAAATTGCACCCCCCCTCCCCCCCCCTTCCTGTAGATAATGTTCGGTCCCTTAATAGAGGGTCTCAATGGGGGGTATCAGTCACGACTCACGCTTAAAAAAATCGCTTTTTCACGACTCACGGTTAATTTTTCCGAATCACGGTTAACGTAAGCGATTTGAAGAATTTCCGATATAGCATGAAGAAAAAATTTTGTTTTGAATTGAATTGCTGTTTGTTTTTGGCTGCTTGTCTCTTTGGCAAAAATGTTAATACGTTTAGCTCTGATTCGCCATCGGATCCTACTAGTAATGGAAACTCCAAGTCAAGCTGTTGTTGGGTAGCAATCCGAAAATTTTCAATCCTTCCGCCCATCTTTGCCAGACGATATAGCTTGAGTTCAAATAAACCCAAGCCGAACGTTTTGACCTGTTCCTTGAGGCCCAGGTCATCAATTATTTGCCTCTTGAGATCGTTGATCAAAGGTTGGTCATTAATCTTTAAACGGACCTTATCCCGCTCACAGGGCTTCTCTTCACCCGTCCGATAGAAGCTTACCATGCCTCTTATGACGGACATGGTCTTATAAACACAAGAGTTTTCTAAGTATTCGAGTACAAGTACAAGTCGAAGCAAAAACTATCACACGAATTACACAAGTTAGTCAATCATTGACACACTGAGGAGAGTAAAAACTGAGACGCCTGGACAAAGACCATGCAAGAGTGACATAGTGAGCGCCTGGCTGACGCCTATTCAACTCGCCCAGGAAGACCAGGCAACGCTCAAATGTCATTGGTCTCACGCCCCAGCGCCACAGGAAAGTTCACCTAGACTTTAGATCACTTAAATGTACTATAAAAATCGAAAATCACGGCTCACGCTACAAAAATTATTCACGGCTCACGATTAATTTTTTCGAATTTTCACGACTCATGATCACGGTTAATTTTTTAAGCGTTTCACGACTCACGCTTAACCCCATTGAGACCCTCTTAATACGGACACCGAGGCCGGATAAAATGTCCGTATTTCTAGAGCTCTCGGAGGCACCATTTGAAAGTTTCTTATTTCGTAAAGTTAGAGTGGCGTAATTTATCATCTGAAATAATCTGTTTGCAGATGTACTCGAGTGAATAGATACGGCACTGTCTGAATTCCACATTTCTATTTCATGGCCGCGAGCCGAGCGCAGCGAACGAGTGAGATATCTAAATTGAATACGAGAAGATAAAATTAGTATCTCCAAGCGGCCATGTAATGTTATATTTATTATATAGATATCGATGAGACTTAAATAAGAAAAACAACTTAAAAATACCGTAACGTTGAAAAATACCGGTTACTATGCCAACAGTGATATCTTCACATGTGAAAGCAATGAAAGATATGATATCTTCACATGTGATTGATATCAAGTTTTCGACACTGGAGAAAACCTGGTATCTCATCGATATCTATATAATAAAGCGATTTATTATATAGATATCGATATCCTCAATATCCAGTGTCGAAAACTTGATATCAATCTGACATGTGAAGATATCATATATATTAGACAAGGCGCATTTTTGAAAAATCAGATACCTGGAGGCATTTTGGGGTAGAGGCTGGTAACATAACTATTCTAAACTAATTTTTCATGCTGAATCCGAACATGACTGTTACCAAGAAGTATTCTGCAATCTTATCGTGTAAATGACGTATTTTGTGTATTGCTACAGTCATTTCATACTAACGGCTTTTTCATGTAATTCCAAAAATTCCCAAAATTAAAAACAATTACCATAGCTGGAAAGAGCATATCAAAATCAGTAAAACTGTGCAGTTTGAAGGATATCAGTTGAAAACTCAAGGAGATACGAATTTTCAAAAAGCGAAATTTTGTATGAAAACACTTACAGTTATCCAAGAGATACAAACAAATTTCGTATCTCCTTGAGTTTTCAACTGATATCCTTCAAACTGCACAGTTTTACTGATTTTGATATGCTCTTTTCAGCTATGGTAATTGTTTTTAAGTTTGGGAACTTTTGGAATTACATGAAAAAGCCGTTAGTATGAAATGACTGTAGCAATACACAAAATACGTCATTTACACGATAAGATTGCAGAATACGTCTTGGTAACAAGCATATTCGGATTCAGCGTGAAAAATTAGTTTAGGATAGTTATGTTACCAGCCTCTACCCAAAAATGCCTTCTGCACTTTTTGCGATCGACTTTTTCAGTTTTGCGCCTTGTCTATATCTTTCACATGTGAAGATATCACTGTTGGCATAGTAACCGGTATTTTTCAACGTTATATACGGTATTTTTAAGTTGTTTTTCTTATTTAAGTCTCATCGATATCTATATAATAAATATAACATTACATGGCCGCTTGGAGATACTAATTTTATCTTCTCGTATTATTATTATTATCCTCTATATATATCACTCATGGCAAGCAGGCCGAGTGCCTTTAAGTCTCATAAGTACTCGCGGGAAGCGGGCTGACTTCTTTTGTTCAATGGCCCCAGGGAAAAGAAAACAAAAGAAGTCAGCCGCCTCCATGTAATCAGCTCCTGAGGCTCAGTCCACATCGCCACATGTAAACTTTGTTTTATGTAAATGTAGTTCTTGGTGTGAAATAAAAAACTTTCAAATTAATGGCGCAACATGATTTTATATTTCTTGGTCGCGTCCACACGATCGTTTTCACTTCGTTTTTGCCTGTCCACACGAGAACAACGAAAACTATGAACGCCGTGAAACGGCCTCATGTATCCTGGGAATTCATACACAAACGTTTGTTTATCACATGGTTCAGCAGGGTGCGGTAATACGAGCAACAAAATCGTACAGCTTGTCGCACAACATTGTTGCGTTGCAAGTTGTAGAACGATGTTGCTCGTATTACCGCCCCGCGCGCAACTTGTCACGCAACAAAAATCGTGTTGCAGGTTGCATTGCGAAAATTTGTTGCACAAATGCAAAGTAGAACCACTTTCTACTTTTTGCAACAAGTAGCCGCAACCTGCAACATCGATTTTTGTTGCGTGACAAGTTGCACGATTTTGTTGCTCGTATTACCGCACCTTTACGACTGTCCACACGAAAACGATAGATGAGTTATCGAAATCGTTTGTCATTATGTCAGAAAAATGTTTTCAAAAAGAAGCGTTTACGGCGAAAATGATTGTGTGGACGGGACATGTAATCGCTAAAAAAAAACAGCGTTTACAAACTTTTCGTGTGGTCGGGGCCTAAACTTACAAGGGTTCGGTGTCTGTTATAGAGAGAGTCCGTAATATAGAGGTTTTTCGAATACCATATATGGAGATTTTGCCTGGACGTATATTGTAGCCGAACCTCTCCGTAATAAGGAGGCAATGCATGTAGGTTGGCCGAGCTAAGTTTACTTGGCGACCTTGCTCCTGTTCTCAGATCAACAAGTTTTTCTTAGCATGTACGGGCTCTGGTTTGGATTGAAATTCGAGACCGAGGGCCGCAGGCCCGAAGTTAAGTCTGCCCGAGGTCTTGAATTTCAATGCAAAACCTAGCCAGTGCCGGTTTGAACCGATTTAAAAACCTCTATCCTATATTTCATGTTTTTTGGGGGGAAAATCAAAAATTTATGAATTTTTTTTCAGAGAAAATCCAGGTTAAATTTTATGTAAATAGAATAAGAGTTGAAATTCAAGACCCCGGTCATGGTTATGATTTTCATTGCCTGTTCACTTTATGAATTATTAATAAGGTTTTTGAAAAAACAATGTAAATAACTATTACATAACGCGCGCTCTCAGTCTCATTGGCCAAAAATCATGCTTGATGTAAATTTGTGCACTTGTTATTTTATAAAAGAAGTAAAAAAACTATTTTTCCGTGTTTGATAGCCTGATCAAAACACTGGTGATGTTGGGAGAATACTCGAGAGCTGTAAAAGTACTTCATGAGCCGCTTGCCTACGACCCTTACGGCTCGTGCTTCCACTAATTTCTCTCGTGTTTGAGAACATCACGCGCGTTTTTATCAGGCTATCAAACACCGAAAACAGTTTTTTATTTCTTAAATAAACAAACATCGACAACAAAAATGTTTTTCATTGCAAGATTGCACTTTTCGATTGGTACTTGGGCTTCCTGTGCAAATATGGCGATCAAAGTTCATTTCTAAACCTGTTTAAACCGGTCGAACCACTTGCGTAATAGTCACGTGATGATATGTTTGGTATAAAAATGAACGGCGCCGAAGGAGACTGGTATTTCAATGGCGGACGTCTAGATGAAAATCTTCTTGAAGCAAGTAACTGGTGGCCGTAAACTTTATCCGTTTATTGTGTAATTACACTTTACTTAGAGCACATATCAAGGTGAGTAGTGCTTTTCAAAAGTTCGGTTAAAAAAATCGACAATCGGTAAAATATATGTCTCTAAATGTTTTGCCGCCAAATTCAAGGTGGTCACCCGTACCTACGATCGAGTAGTGAAGTATTTTGCTGTTTTCTTGTAATTTTATTTTCTATGATATATACTGTGTACATATTTTTGTTTCGATTGCTTTATTTTTGGGGGAATCATGATATACAAATGCGTGTGTACACAGTAAGCTTAAGTCTTATAAACATTGTTTGGTTTGTTGAGTTGGCTTAGCTATAAAAGCTTTAGAGGATTTATGAATGCTCGCAGCAACACGATAAACTGGATTGCAACAGTACAGCATAATATAAAAATTAGGTACTACCTAATAGCGGAGCTCCCATTTAAATATAAAAATAATTTTAAATACATTGTTTTATTTTTTGACGTTTTTGATTTAAATGAATTGGGCTTCCTGTGGTAATAGGCAAACAAAGATTGCATTTTGTTGTAAAAGTCGAAATAAAGATTATAGGTCAAGCTTTATTTCTTGCCCTTCAGTCTCCTGAAAATTATAAGGCTTTCAGCCTCAGTCACCATAGTGATGCTTATTCAGATTCAGTCAGATTTTATAATTGACTTTGAAGTAGTGGTTCATAATTCTCAGAAATAGAATGCAAAAATCCCTCAAACTGATTTCATTCACATAAATACTGTTCAACCTGATTTCAACATCCTTCAATTAAACAATTAAACATTGCAGAACATTATATTTAGATTTTTCTGTCTTGACAGTATTGTGGCATCTGGTTTTTGTACTATGTAGAATAGAATGACACAGATAAATAGTTGTCTTTACACAAAACAAGAATTCTCTCTTCCAGGTTCCACTAATTATGACTTTAGATGAAATTGTAAAACAACTCAAAACAACTACTACCTAAAAGCAGAGCTCCAATTTCAATTTCAATATTTTTATGTTCTTGATTCAAATGAATTGGATTTCCTGTGGTAATTGTAAAAGCATTTTTAAAATAAGTTTTGGTTTTGGATTGTATAGTGGGCTTGTAAGCTCAGTGACCTTTATTACAGTGAATTTTAATATTCAGATTCACTGTCAGATTTCATAACTGACTTTGTAGTGGTTCATGATTTTCAGAAATATAAAGCAAAATCTCCAAACCCTTTTTTAAATTGATACAAGTAATTAAACCTTTTCAACATCCTGAATATTACAGAACAACATATCTTCATGTGTCTGTCTTTACTACATTAAATTTGTGACATATCTTGTTTTTTTGTGGTTGTTGTTGTTGTTTTGTTATTTAATGTGGAATAGAATGACACACTAGCTAGGTGAATACTTGTCTCCCACTTGTCTCTTCCAGATTACACTGATAATACAGTTTTAAGTGACTATAAAAACAGCCACTCGACATTACAAGAAAACAAGGAATTAAGCATTTTCAGTCTGCATTTAAGGTCTCGTAGGGTTCACTGACAGAGCATGCAAAATTCCTTCTTTTATTCCTGTCAATTTTTTTCATTAAATTCCAGACCCAAACTTGAGCTGTATTTACACATTAGTGGGGTTGAAATAAGTTCAAAATCATTTTTTTACTTATTTTATTATTATTAGAACTAGTGCAAAAAGTTCACCGTAAAACAAATGTCGTTGTACATTTTATGTACTTGATCGAGTGTTTGTTTAAACTTTGCCACAGTTCAACGTGCTTAAAGGTTTATTTTTTTAAAGACATCAATCCCAAATAAAAGATAAAAGATCAAATATAGGTACAAGAGACGTTTTGACATCATTTTCTGGCCAAGGTCTTTACCTTGAAGAGCTTTCCTAATTGTTGTCTTTAGAAGCATAGTCCTAGATCCTTGTTTCACGCTCAATGCAGATGATTCTTGATTTCCAACTTTGGCTAGATTTTTAAGCAGCTTTACTGAAGGCATCTTCACGAAACGAAGAATACACGACCTCGATGACTCGTTCATTATGAGAAGTTTTTTGAAGCTACAAATCAAACTAAAAAGTCGTCCAACTTTGAAAATGCTCTCTGTGTCCTTCGTCTTTCGAGCAGTTTTTGAAATGACACCGGGCCCGAAAAAATTCAAATGCACGTTGTTTTTCGCTTTAACCTGTCAAGATTGGCACAGATTAATGATCATGAAAATCGCTAAATTTTTACGAGGTCTCTAGAGTAATATTTTTAAGTTTTGCAAGTTAAAACTGCAAGGAAACTGTAAATTGGCCAGCGGTTACCCCTGTGGGATGTACAGGGACGTATGTACGTACGGACACTGGGCTTCCTGTGTCGGTCCATGAAAAATCAACTGGATGGGTTACCATTTTTTCTTAGGTATGGTGCTCCGCTCGCGCGGGCCTTTGGCCCGCGCGGGAGCTCCGCTATTACCATTTCGTATGTCGTAGCAAGCCTATGTCAATATTTTGGAGCGAATTTCACGTCCATTCCTTTCAGATTTCCTGCATTTATGATTATTTTTAGTATCGATCGCAAAACATTTTGATTCTTATTTACAAGATTGGCTATTATACAAAAATAGGCAGTCTAGGACTGCATGTGCCTAGTGGAATTGTAGATGGATACCTGCCTTGAATAGAATGGTTTTGCTTAATCTGTGAAACAATATCTCAAAGCCAATGTCTAATAATTCATTCAACACTCAACATTTACAATCGAAATAGTATACACATATTTCTATTAGACCAATATAAAGCTTTGCTAAGGAGAGAGGTCAGTGACTTGCATTGGTATTTGTAAATGAAGATTAGATCAATGCCAAACCAATATCATATCCCGTATTTTAGTATTATGCAATCAGCGTGAGAGAAGACGTGTGTGGTCAATGGCATGATGTTATGCAATAGTCAACGAAAGCATAACTCTGCTTATAACCTATTTCAATCAAGCAATACAATACATCTTATTTTCCAAACAGATTACAATTCTATTCATTTGAATATGCCCATTTATATAATAATTGGCATATTACGCACGCTCTGATTGGTCGAACAACCATGTGTGATTAGAGTACACACACATAGATGGCGTCATCGAATCTTACGCGCGCTCTGATTGGTTGGAATGTTTCGATAAATATTATATAAGACAGATAGATTCCATTTTTCCGTGTGTCTGTACTCTAATCGATGCACAGAAGACGTCAAAATGTGGTGAGAACAACAGTCACGCCACTCGACTTCGTCTCGTGGCATAATTTTTTGTTCTCACCACATTTTGACGTCATCTGTGCATCGATTAGAGTACAGACGCACGGAAAAATGGAATCTATTTGTTAAATAAATCATGCGATTCATGCTTCGATTCGATTTATTCATGGACAGCTGACCCACATTGATATTTGTAGAACATTATTAACAACTGAAAGTGAATTGTTGTAATATAGGTAAATACGATAGCCGAGATATTACCCCACATGGGTCGATGATATGATTTTCTCTTACATAAATTTACACGGACTCTTGACTATACCATTGATCGTTGACAAATGATATCAGCACCTATTTTGAAATGCGAAGATTGTAGTCGGGTGGTCCTCGGTAAGTCGTTGGTGTGTCAATTAATGCCGAGTTGATCTCGAATAACTTCTGAATCACCACGCATGCACGCACCCGCCTGCACGGTAGCAAAGTGCCTTGGGCTCTTCGAGCTACTAGGCACAAAAACAAATCAAAGCAACAACAACAAAAACAAGCAGAAAAAAAATCACTACACACAAGTGGCAGGGATATCCTATAGAGGTATGCTCCAACAATGGGGGCCCACATTAGATGTACCTTATAGTCTTTTCATGCTCTGTTGAATCTGTGCATACATGTAGAGGGTATCTGTTAACATTTTCTGATCAACTATTTATTGCATTTATTACTTGTGCCCAGGCTATAGGCCAGAACAAATCTAGGTTTGGGTTTGCAATCATTTGTCGTACAGGGCCCAGTTGTACGAAGGTTGGATAAAGTTATCCACCGGATAAGAGTTATCCACCGCATAGATTTTGTATAGATTTTATCCGCTGGATAAGGATTTATCCGCTGGATAGCGCTATTCACCCTTCGTACAACCGGCCCCAGTAGTAGAGGCCTGTTCTCAATGACAAAGAGAAGGGATGAGAAGGTGATGAGGGGAGGTGGGGGAGCGGCCTGCGCTGGGAGGGTGGAGCACCAGATATTCTGAGTGTACACTGCTTGAGCATCTTGTTTGAAGCTCGATAAAACCTTTAGGGACAGCTTATCATATTCCAGGGTTTTATTTTTATACACTTTCAAATGCTTGCAGAAGCTGAGCAATATTTGTACTAGTATTCGGTTATTTAAAAAGATTTAAAAAAAAGATTAAAGATATGTTTTTGAATTTTACTTCTTATTATTCAGTGATCAATAATATAAGAGAATGTTCTCTGGGATTTAGCTTCTGTCCATAACAGTACGGTACCATTATAGCGGAGTGTTCACAAGCAGATATTAGGCATCTATTACCGGCTAGCTCACGTCATACCAGACTGTATTCTACCTGGGCACGAGTAAATGCACCATTGTGCATCTTGTTTTCTTTCATTTTTTCATTATCCCTTTCTTTGTTAATTTCTTCTTTCTTTACTAATTCAACATTCACAGAATTTCAGTCATGGCTTTAAGTATGTTTGCAAGGCAATTTCTCATCAAGCCCTTGACAACCTGTATTACAAGATTAGTGTCAACCCAATCATCCTTTGTAGGTATGTATTTGTGAATTGAAATTCTAAGTAGTTTAAATTTTACAAAATAGGTATTGTAGAATGGAAGATACATGTATTATTTATCATCATGAACAAAATAATAAAGCAATTAATTTCAATTGTCTTTTGATTGTCAATGAATGCTACATTTCAAGTACTATCCTCATTAGGAGATGGTGTGTAATGGATGATGTTTTGCCTTTATATGTGATCAATCTGATGACATTGTTCAAATTAGCTTAATGTTTCAACCTTTTTACAATGCATTTTTGTTTGTCATGAATTAGCCAATATTTCATGTTGCAATCAAGATGGCCTTATAAATTACAAATTGTGGTTTTAAAACGTATTCTTTACTTATGATTAGTTCTCTTTGTCCACCAGGTTTGAGAACAGTAGCTGTATTTGCTGATGGTAGTGGTTTTGGATTCAACTCCAATGGAAACCTAGTACTGGTCAAGCCACATGAAAGGTATTTAGTGCAGTGTCCCCTACAAATATCATTCCCTTACTAGGCTAATTTGAACCATTAGATAATGATGTTCTCACAATTTGTTTTTCATTGGTGGGCAATTCCACGTTGCGGACATTACCTTCAGAGGGAAAAAATTGCAATAAAAGTTGTCACAGCTTCTAAGTTAAAAACGCTTAGTTGATAAAACCTATTTGTAATGAAACACAAAGGGGTCTCTTCTACTTTGCCAGCAAAAAAATTTAGGTTCTACCTATATTTAATTAATTATCAAATTAAAAGTAACTGTTGCGGACATTACCTCAAAATCAACCACACTTTTGAGTGATACTTTTTAAACTCAAATTGCTATGGACTGCTCAATGGTAGAAGAACACAAAAGTTATCTATAGTTTCTATAATAACTAAGGTTTATTATTATGTCAATAAATTTCAAAAATTTACATTCGTGTTGATTCTATAATGTATTTTGCATGTTGTGGACATTACCCAAAAATGTTGCGGACATTACCTCTCAGGATAAATGCATAATTTTAGCATAAAAACCATCAGGAAAAATTTGAATTGTGTTTGACATTGTAGCTATTAGTATGTTTATGCCAATTTCAAGCAATTTAGGCCACAATCATAAACAAATAAACAAAAATAAAAATAAATAAGTCCCATACATGTTTTGTCTGTCCGTCCACTTTTTGTGTTTTAGACCTGCGAGGGAGTGGAAAAGTTCACAAAACACTTCTATTCACTTTTTATAAACATTTCAGAGGGTTCATTGCTCATCATTACTTAAATTACTCAGGAAATATAGTTTTTTTCTAAATTCAACTGTTCATGTCTCATGTGGAATTGCCCTGTTATTCAATTGGCTTGAATGAGTTTACATTCCTCATTTTAGTTTTAGTGAACTTGTTTTGTGAGCACTCTTGATGTTTGGTTTAGAATAAAATTGTTACTAACATACGGTGTTCATTGCATTCCTTGATGTAATTATAAATATTATGTTGTCAAGTGGATCTAGTAAAGCTCAGATGAGCACCTGTAATAATATTGCTGTTTCTACCATTATCGTTGAAGTGCAAAGTCTCGTCTGAAAACAAGCATTGAGATGGACGTCAATCAAATTACACCAGTGAGACAATTGACAATTTTACTATCAAATAAGAAAAAACTGACTCGTATTTATTGAAAAAGCTTAACTTTCATTTAGAAAGCTTAAATTTTGTATTTTCTTTCTTAAGTACAAGATATTTTCTAGGTTTCAGGGTCAAAATCGCTGTTTGTTTTGGTTGAATGATTTGATTGACATCCGTGAGAATGCTAGTTTCCAGACTAGACTTTGAACTTCACGAGTCCCACTTCAACTATAACAGTAGTAATGCTGAAATACAGCCATTTGAAGTTCTACCACTACTGCTGGAGAGAAAAATTTTTAGTGCTCACTTAAAGGCCACCTACACCATATTACCACTGATCACCCTTGAAAATTAATTGCAACCCTGTTCAAGTGAGCATTATCAGAATTTCTACTTGTCTGAGCTTTACTATATGTGCATTGTTAGATTCATACTTTTTATCTCTCACTTCCATATTCTTGATTCTTCCATAAATCTTACTACACCCCTGTTCAATAACACCCCTCCAGTAAATGACCTATCTTAGTGAGATTAAACACTTTGAAGCATTTAGTCTTTGAATAGAAATAATTTGTGCAACAGTTCTATTTGCAAACCTGTAGAATATCAGCTCACAGGTTTGTTTTCCAAATTTTCTTTTCCTTAGGGTTGTACTGGTACCGGTACGTACTAAACTGCCAAGATCATAATTTATCCCTAAGCCTACATGTACTCTCCTTTTTTATTATTATTATTTTTTTGATTATTTGAAAGTGCTTAAAATTGACCGTTTCTGTACCAGGCACTAGAATTTCAAATATGCACTGTACATACAGTTTAAGTAATTTTTTTCCAGTTTTTACATGAAAGAAAAAACTTGATACATCACATGTCTTGATGCACCTAGTGGAGGATTTTATGTCTTTGTGCATTTGAGCTTACAAAAAGAGTTTTTCCAAGAACTCAGACAAAAATTGTGAATCTCTGGTGTTGAACTTAGCATAAAGAATGAAAGAAGGCTTTTTTTGAATAATGATATTGATTATTGAAGGATATGTGTTTTGTAAGATTTTTCTACAAACAAATAGCAGGAATGAGAAAGAATCACTGTCGCTGGATGTGTTTGTAAGTGGAGGTTTCATTTTGACATTTTGTCACAAATTGGCATAACTGTTTAAGAACTGATTTTTTTCAATTTCGAGCAGCAAATGACAAAAACTCCAGGAGTTGAAAAATAGTTGTTGTTACAAAACTAAATCAGTTCTGTCGGAAAGTTTAAGTTGTTTGTATTAAGTAGTTTTGGCCAATAAAAGTTGAACCAAACTGTTAATCCGAAGCAAAAATTTGGATCGAAAATGAGGTTTAGGCCTTCATTTTCTATATGTTTTCTTTATATTCAGCTTGAAAAAGCAGCTTAATCCCAACACATCTTCAAGAAAAAGTCCTTGTACAACTCAAAAATCTGTTTTAAATAGGTATTTTATCTTGGTGTATCAGTTTTTTAGGTATCAGGGTACCCCTAGCGGCCGGTGTGCGTTCAACTCTATATTGCGCCAAAACTTTTAGTCTAAACCCCATTAAAGTATACATTTTTAGAAAGCTGAATAGATGTAGAAACTATTTCTAATATTTTTATCGCAAAACAATTTTGTCCTTTTAGGTTAGAGCGAATTATTCAAATTTTCACCTAGGTGTATTCGCAAAGTTCCCAGTCAATCAATATTCATCAAACAACAATGTTTATTATCTTTCTGAGATCATGAGATATCACTTGTCAAAAGTGTGTCTCCGATTTTTTGCTCCATTCCAAAGTTATTGTCTATTTTGTATCGGATACAGCTATTTTAGCGGTGTTGTAACTTTAGGAACGTATAACAGAACAACGGGGCAACTAATTAAAAATCTGAGACACGCTTTTGACAAGCAATATCTCATGATCTTAGAAAGATAGTAAACATTGTTTTCAGATGAATATTGATTGACCAGGAACTCCGCGAAGACACCCTGGTGAAAATTTGAATAATTCACTCTAACCTAAAAGGAAAAAATTATTTTATGATAAAAATAGTTTCTACATTTATTCAGCTTTCTAAAAATGTATACTTTAATGGGGTTTAGACTAAAAGTTTTGGCGCAATATAGAGTTGAATGTACACCGGTTGCTAGGGGTACCCTGATACCTTAAGTGGAAGAAAAAGGATTTGAGTGTTAATCCAGAACGAAAATTTGGATTAAAACTAGCACGAAGGTCTAGTTTTTAGCACTTTCTCCATTATTGCTCAGCATGGAAAAAATTTCCTTTAAATGCACCTGTGAAAAATATTGTGGAATTTAGCACTTTCTCCATTATTGCTCAGCATGGAAAAAATTTCCTCTAAATGCACCTGTGAAAAATATTGTGGAATTTTTATAGCCTTGGACTTTACGTTATAAATATTTAACTTGAAAATATACTGTAACAATGATCAGGTGAGTATATATTGATGTATATATATATGCCTTGGTGCTGATGTCATGCTCATTCATAGGGAGAGCACTGATGGATACCGGCAGAATGACTCGCTACTGTATGACCACGCTGATAATGATGTATCGGGACACTCGCTGCAAAGTGTAAAGCTTGAGCGAGTAATTGATTGTGATATGTGGATTGAGAAAACTCCAAGTGAGCCCAATAACAGAGGTACAATGGGTTACTTGGTTTAATAAGGGGTGGGGCCAACAATCCATATGGATGCTCTAGCTAGCATTGGGAGGGTCAGAATAGTAACCTCTGTGAAATAACAAAGGGAATAGATCAGAAATTGCCCTAAAGAATAATTCAACAAGCATGGGATGAAACAGAAAGGGATACTCAGCATCACAGTTCTATATCTCTATTTTTCTATTATTTGTTTTTTATTACCAGTTTTAATACTGTGTAACAGTGACCTTAAATAGTGAGACCTTTGGTTATTTTTTTCCTGGTAATTAGGGTACATATAACTCCTGTTTTTGTTTTTTGGGTTTGTTTGTTTTTGTTTTTTGTTGTTGTTTTGTTTGTTTGTTTTTTGTTTTGTTTGTTTGTTTGTTTGTTTTTGTTTTGGGTTTTTTTTTTTTTGGGGGGGGGGGGGTTGGTTTTTGTTTTTCTCTCAATGACATTTTCAATAGCAATAATAACTTTTCAGCAATAGGGATTTTTTGGTGGTACAATTGAGCATGCCCTCCCCACTTTTCCTGTTTACTAATACCAAATAAAAACCTTCAGGTAACAAACCATGGATGAAACCACTTGCTCCTAGGCGTGGGGCTGCAAACTTTTCCACTTGGGTAACCAGTGGTCATCACTGCAACAGTAAGTGGACTGTGTGATTTCAAGCAGACTGAGCACTGTAATGGCTCCGTAACTGAAGACTAATGCACTAATAACGTAGTGACGACCTGTGGATATGTCAATGACAAGCTCTGATATTGCTTAGGGACCGGTCATTATTTATGTAGCGGGGAGGAGGGAAAAATATGTTGGGCAGATCAAACTTTCTGTAATATTTCAATATTTTAATAATTGTTTCACCCACCCCTTTAAAACTGATGGCCCCCCTCAAGGTATTTATAAAAAAGTTGAGCCCCCCTCTAGCCAATCTGAAATAGGCTTGACCCCCCTCTTTCTTTCCCCCCCCCCCCCCTACATAAATAATGACTGGTCCCTTGTGATTTACTAATTGTGAATGCCAATTCTGACAATTATTGCCTTATGCTGAATGTGGTGATGATGAATACTAATGGTTGTACAGGTAGTTTGCCGAGGTAATGGAACTAATTTTTCATGTTCTAATGCTAAAATTTGACATACTACTAATAATAATAATAATGAACATTTATATAGCGCCTATCCAGAATTTGCTCTAGGCGCTATACTATACTATAATAGTGGTGCTTTGTATTATGGTACATGTATGTGCGAGGCTATCACTGTGCTGTGTAGTTCACCACTGTAAAACTAATCAACTAAGGGTATTCATAAGTTATACACAAAATCGCTAATGGGTGTCTTAACAAAAATATTCAAATTATTATTGCTAATTAATAAGGTAAATATGTGTAATTATACTAAAAATATTATTGAAGGATTCAAAATGGGCCCTACCCCATGTTTGTCTTACTAACAAGTATTGCACCCCCCAGGTTCATCAGTTTGGTCCAGACTAGATAACAAGGCTTCACCTCTCAATCGTGCTAGTTTCTCCAGCCTGGCAGGGGATGGTGATAGCAAGGGCTCATCCAACTTCCCAATGTCACTGGTTATTTTTGACAAAGATGGCACTCTAATTGATTGCAACTCAGTGTGGCTTCCGTGGATGGAGGCTCACGTCCAAGAGCTTGAAGAAAGAACTGGGATGAAGCTTTCAGAGGATCTCTATTCTGCAGTGGGTTACTGTCCCAAAGAGAAAGAATACCAAGACAATGGACTCCTAGCACATGCTACTGTGGCTGAAATCAAAGATAAATTTATTGAAGTCCTTGTTGAGAATGGTATGGATGATGCTGATGCCACAGAGATGGTTGATGGATGTTGTCCAGATTTTGACTCGGGTGACGAAGATACTCTGACACCACTCGGTGACCTGCCAAAGATCTTTGAAACTCTGCAAACAAATGGCATCAAGACAGCTGTTTGTACGATGGACTCAAGGGAAGGTACCATAACAGCCTTGGACCGCCTTGGCCTTACATCAATGGTTGACATGATTGTGTGTGGAGATGATCACACATCCAAACCAAAACCAGCACCAGACAATGCACTGAATATCTGTAAAGAATTAAAGGTTTGTCCTGCCAAAGCAGTAGTTGTAGGAGACACTACAGCAGATACAGGGATGGGTAAATCTGCAGGAATTGGCCTTACTGTTGGAGTCTTAAGTGGAGCAGGATCAAGGAATGCACTAGAGAAGGAATCGGATATCCTCCTCAACAGTGTTGATGAGTTTCTTGATAGAATATTTAATGAATATTCTAAGTAGCGTGCTTAAATCTCGTTGTATAATTGATATTTTGTATATACATATGCATTTAGCTTTCCTAATGTGTATTTTTATGAATCCATTGACCTTGCTTTTTGAAGTACTTTGGTGTAGAATAGTATCCTAATAGGTCTAGTGGCTACTCCAGAATAGTGAAGTATTATGACCAGCTTGATAATTATTTTTTAAATTAACACTACAATGATGCAATTGATTTAGTACTATTCTCTTATTACAATCAAAATCAAGAACTCTGCTGGAAAGAGTTCTACATCAAAGTTATCCTCCTCTTTCCTTTATTGTACAAAGTTGAAAATATTTTAGTAGACCTAATGCATCCAGAGTGATGATTTCTATTTATTTTATTGATAATAATAGTTTGAAGTTGTGTGAATTCATTAAGAATAGTATTTACTGTAAATGACAGTGCATGCCCATGGTTAAATTAAGACATCACCAATAAAACATCCTTACCAATGTAAATATTGTGTCTACTCTATGTAACGACTCTAGAAACAATGTGTATAGAGTGATTTTCAGTGGACTGTGAAATACTAACTACATGTAGCTATTAGTGTATAGCACTCAAAATTCAACAAATGAAAACAATGGAATTGGGATCTACTAGTGTGTATCAGCTTAGTAACTACATTTCACAGTCCGATTAAAATCACTCTATAATGTAGTATAATTTGAATAGAGTATAAACACTAGAAGCATGAAACAGCACTAACTAAATAGAGCAAAATAGCACTGATGATGATAATAATTTCAACAGCTGTGAATGATTTTCATTTTCAATAGAGTGGTTTTCATGAACCCAGGAAACAAAGTGTACTACTTAAGTGCAAGAAAGTGTTAAAGTCTTGAAATGGATACAATAGAATACAAATGACCTAAAGTTTGATAAAGCATAATAAGCTAAAGTGTATTTAACGGGTTTATGAAAATCAATCTATAATATAATACTAATGATAATAATAATGACAATGCTGTAAGAGAGAGATTACAGATGATAAATATTGTTCTGTGATAGAATAGATGGTAGAATTTTTCTGTTTCTTTTTTCTTTGTGGGTTATTATTATCATCAATAATAACGATAACAAAAACAACATTTAAACCGCATGACCATTTCAGTTTTAAAAACTGCTATCAATATGGGTCCTGTATAGAATAATTTTAATAAAAGATATAAAAAGATATAATTAATACATATATAAAACTATATAAACAAGTGGAATCAAAGGATATATTATAACAATAGAGTTGATGGTTGAGGGCGTAAATGTGTTTTTGGCCTGACTCGGGCTCATTTTAGCCCGAGCAAAGCGAGGGTTAAAATGAGCACTGAGAAGGGCCAAAAACACATTTATGCCCAAGAACATCAACTCTATTACTATTATTATAACTTTATAGTGATCCACTTTCAACTTCACTCGATGTTGTAAATGGCCTACTAAGCAGGTCAAGTCACTTGGTGTAAGGTCTGTTTTCTTGTTTGACTTAACTTCGGCGTAAAAACGGCGTAGAATATTATTCAACTCAATTGGACATACAGTGTTTACGTCGCAATCAATTCGTCTCTTTGAACACCACTGAAATTTTTCTGAGTCCCCATAAAGTTTGATTTTTAGTATTTTTCGGAACCAACTGCCCTTCAAGCTTGTTTAAATCTTCTTCCCCGAGTTCTGACGACTGATTTTTTGTTCTTCTATCAATTCTTCTGCCATTTTTCCTTGATTTTGTAAACACAACTTGAGACTATGCAAGCTTGAAAACGGCGCCAAGCTTGTTGGCATTTGAGTGGTTTCCCTCATTTCATTGGCTAAACAGATTATTTTCCCCGTTTCTTATTGGCTGACGGCAGCGGGCTAAAATAGATTTTAGCCCGCTGATTTTCCCATTTTAGCCCACAAAATGCGCCACAATGCCCTATAAAGTTATAATAATATTAAGTAGAAGCACTAAAAACTTGCAGTAGTTTGTAATTTTAGTACTACGTAACATTAATTACTGTGAACAATTGTATTTAACCGTGAAAAAATAGAGTGATTTTCATTTGACCGTGAAAGAAAAATGACCATTTAGTTTGTAGTAGTTGGTAAGAAACAAAAGAAAACAATGGCTTGAGAGTCTACTACTAACTATTAGTTTGACTAATCTTTCACGGTCAAATGAAAATCACTCTAGTACACATAATAGTGAATAACTCTTTTTGTTCTTTGTCAACTAGTATGATTAACTAAATAGTCATCTTTCTTTCATGGGTTAAATAAAATCACTATGAATGAAAAGAAATAGCATAATTTAGTTCTACTTGTTACAAGTTTTAGTGCTTCGTTGTACTCTACTAGATAGATTTAGTCATAAATAATAGATTTAGTACTTTTTCATGCATTAAGTGTGATCACTCATTGTTTTATTTTAATTAAATTGTAATGAAGTGGATTTTTAAATGAAAATATGTGTTGACATTAATTATGAGTAAATTGTTTTGATTGATCAGTATAAACCTTTCTAAATTACACTAAAGTTGGCCCTGTAGTGTTGATGTACATGTATTTATAATTTATTGTATGTACTAAGCCTAGTGTTGACCTTGAAACATTGTTTGTATGTAAAAACTCCCATTTCCAGTTCACTAATTACTCAGTAATACACTTGGTTGTGTATAATGTATTCCTTAGAACCTTACTAATTATAACAGTCTGTATGTGTGTGTGGAAAGGTTTAAAGGAATGTAAACAAATGAAGGGTTCCCTGTGAAAATGACCTAAGTGACTTTTTGATGTCCTGAGATTAATTTTTCCAGCATAGGAAAGTTAATTATACCATTTCATGCCAAAAAGTCACTTAGGCCATTTTCACATGGAACCCTTCAAAATTAATAGTCAAAGCAATACTTAAGAATTCCACAGAGTTTTTGTTGTTTAATGAATGGTTTAGAACTCAAAACTTTTCAAAGATCAGGGAAGGTCTATTTAAAATACAATTACCCCTCAGTAATTCAGTGGTGAGAGGATTACTTCCTAATAAGGATCGACTTTACCACTGGATGGTGTAGTTTTGGCCTTCCCATCATGTACACAATTACGATAAATTGATTTATCAGTACCACTGGACAGCCTACTGTCACTGTATTAATAATCATTTTTTCTGAGGGATGGAGTACTCCAATATATTTTGGTCAGCGATGACTGTCATTAACTTTCTAGGGGTCAAGTCATGCTATGTGGTATCTTTTAGACACCAAACTGAGGAAATCAGTTTTAAAATGCTTGATAGCAGACATAGAAATAGTGACATGTGAGAAAGTCGTGTCTGTTCACTTGTTTTATCGTAGGGACAAAAGTGAAAATTCAAAATATATGGGAGCTGACCACATGGGTCATTTTTCCCTAATCCCCTTTCCTAACCCTAAGGACATGTAAACTTGTGTCTATATATATTTCCCTTTTCTGGTGGAATTAAAAGTTCTCTAGTTTCACTTGGTGCAAGTTTCTTTGAAAAGAGCCCTAATTTGCTTGTGTCAAAAACCTAATATCGTTATTTTTCAATCTTAACATTTCCTATCTTAACATGCCCCATGTAAACTTACCTGTGGTCCCACGAGCTATATGCAGAATCATGCAGAATGCAAAACAATGGAATCACTTGTATCTCCACAAGCAACCCTAGCTGCCTCTGTGGGCAACTCCCCCTCAGTAAAAAGCCCGGGGGGGGGGACTCCCATATATCGTTGGGCGGGGATGATCGTCGTATCTGTTAGGGGTCAAAATCAGGGATCTGGTATCTTTTAGGGTGTATTAAAGGTTTTGGGGCCTCCGAAGTCTACGCTGGTATCTTTTAGGGTATCTTTTTAAGAGAATAAAATATTACATAATAACAGCAACTACAGCTTTTAAATTGGTATCTTTTAGGGGTAAAATTCTTATGCTGCCACGCCCACCTTCGTAAGACTCTGGTATCTTTTAGGGGTATTTTTGAAAATTTCCGACGATCATCCCCACCCATTTTCAATGGGAGTCCCCCCCCCCGGGGTAAAAAGAAACTAGTGAGCTGAGATTTAGTAGTGTGTGAGAGGGTAGTGTTTTCCATGTCGTCCCAGTTGGTGTTCTTGCAGGCACTGGACACTTAATAAATAAAAAAACCATTTTCAAAATTACATAACTTTGCTGACAGCACTTGAAAGTTTTTGTGGGTTTTTTCCCCCCAGTGTTTTGACAAACCAACCGTCAATCAAAATTCCAGCCAATGAAATATATTCACAGTAAATTGGTGGTTAGTCAAAATGACAGACAAGTTGGTCGCCACAGGTTGCATAATTTTTCATGACGGCTAGTTTGCAAACCCAAGGTGTTGCATTCCAGAACTTGGGCTGCCAGCAAAGAGGCTTCTGGAAAAAAAACTTCCGTTTATGGAATGGTGTACCACCTAGATTTAGATGAACACTCAAGTACTCAGTCTAGTTATACAGGACTGTCTGTAACCAGGGCTTCTGCTGGCTTGGTGCACATGAAATGGAAGTGAAACTATCTATAAGCTTGCACTGTCTACTCATTTGGGGGGTAAAGGGGGGGATGAACCTGATGCTCAGTGAGAGCTAGCACAGACTGCTGTAGGTAACAAGCTTGAACCCAGTTTGTACCACAGGTGCTTTTCAACAAGGCTCTGTTTAAAAAATGTCAAAATAAATTGCATCCTCGGAGACCCAGGGCATCAGGGAGGGGGGAGGGGAGCGGAGGGGAAAAGGATGCCCTGGGCTTTTGACTACCCCTAACTTGTCTTGAGGACAAAATTAATCCAATTAAATATCTGGCTCATTTCAATTATCGCTTTGGTATAGTGACAGTTGCTCAGCCATATCCTGTGACAAATTCCTCAAATACATTCTTGTTTCACCAAGGTCTTTGCAATTTATCTTTATTTTTCACTCTAAACTCATTGCTATTGCAAAATACATGAAAGAGATTACGTATTTATTGTTTAAAAGTTGCGGTGAGCTGGAAACATGGTTCTTTTCAAACTAAACGTGACAGCTTGTATTGTTTAAAGTCGTGGCGATACGTGGGGTCAACTTTTTTACTGGTAATTTTAGATGATTTTAATCTAATGGCACATAAATTATAATGAGGCCAATCAGAGCCTTTGTTGATGTTTGGCATCAAGATAAGTTAGGGGTAGTCAAAAGCCCAGGGCGTCCTTTTCCCCTCTTTCCTTTCCCCTCCGCTCCCCTCCCCCCTCCCTGATGCCCTGGGTCTCCGAGGATGAATAAATTGATAAATGAATCTAAGTTTATAAGTTTATATACTGTACAATAAAAGAGAAAATATATATATAGAGAGAGAAATAAATTAAGTACTGGTTACAATCTTTGTCCAAAATTTATTGGGACCAGAGTCCCCAACCCAATGTACCCATACCCTCTCCCTGTGACTGGGTCTGCAGGTACCACGTTCCACTGTACTTCAGAGCAGTAGCATAGTGAGGGGGCAAGAGGAGTGGTCACCCCCTCCTAAAATTTTTGGCTTGAGCCATCTGAAGGGTGATGTCAGTGATGTAGATTAAAGTTTTGCTTTTTCTTTAATTCACAATATTTAAATGTTATCTCGAGTGTAATCTGCACTTGTAGCCAGCTATCATGAGGTAAGCGAGGCCTAGGCAGACTTGCCTTAGTAAAATTTCAGGGTTTTTTTTAGTTTCTTGATGTCTCAAACGACTTGTGTCGAGAAACGACCGAACACACAGGCAAAAAAAAGACAAAAAAAATTAGAACTTTGACAACGAAGGACTTTTTGTTAAGATTGAACATTAAGGATATTTTCTATACTATCTCGGGTGTCAGATATGCCCATTTTCTTTGCCAGAATGTGCAAAATTGTCATATCTTTAATACATAAATATGTCGTAATACAAATGCTAGAAATCGCATTTCCGAGGGTCTGAACTTTTTCGGGGAAACATGCGAACCGAACCCCCCTTCCACCCCCCCCCCCGAAATTTTTGAAAAAACCGCTAAAAGATACCGGAAGTCTTTTAAGAAGGCATAGCTGCCAACCCCCAAGGCTTTCATATCTGGAGATCAACATTTTTTCCTTAGAATTGGGTCGATTTTCACGCTCAGTGGGGGGTGGGGGGGGGGGGTTGGAAAGACGATATTTCAAGAAAGATAGACGATATTTCAGTTAAAATGGCCGCAATTTTAGGATTCGAGCGATTATCCGGGAGATTTAGGTCTTTATCCGGGAGACCGGGAGACGAGGCCCAAAATCTGGAGACTCCCGAATTATCCGGGAGGGTTGGCAGCTATGAGAAGGGCGTGGTTGGACGACTTTTTACCCTAAGAGATACCAGCAATAACAAGCTAATGAACATTATTATTATGAACTTAAAACTGGACGGCTGACATGCTTTTTAGTTGGGCAAATTTCTTTCAGTTTGAGAACAAGATAAGCGATGGGCTCTTTTGATACCCTATTAACAGAGACAAGGAAAGTTTTTTCAGGTAATAATAACTTTAATGATTCTTGAATGGCAAATAAAAACTATTTGAAAAACTCAAGATTACAATATTAGATACTATATACTATATGCTAAGCTCTATTAAAACTTCAATTTTAATACCCTAAACGATACCTGGAGCCCATTACTAATGGCTCCTGACGATACCAAATCGCTGATTTTTACCCCTATAAAGAGATACGCTTTCTGCGCAACAAATTAAATTAAAACGCAACTATTTTAAGCAGTATTTTTGCTTAGTGAACAAGTTGCAAATGTTTGATATGAGTTTTAAAAACTTTTAAAGCAAAATTATCAATTTATTAATTAATTCGGAATTATTTACGTAGGGGAACGGGAGGGGTACCTAAAATGGCTTAACTGACGCACAAAATCGACAAATGTCAAGACGAGACGGTAAGTAAACTTGTTTTCTTAAATTCTAAGCTTTATTTCCACAATTTGAGAGGTAAATTGTATAGTTGAGGAGAAGCCATATTTATTACACATATCTCTTTACAAGTAATTAGCCTGGGTTACCTGTGGAACGACATTCTTATCGTTCACCTCCAGAATCATGTGATGGATTTCCTGTGTTCTTCTTCCCGTGATCCATTACGTTAAGTTCTATTTTGGGAATGTGATTCTCACGTGACGGTAACATTTTCGTGTCAGATTTCGAAAGCGAGCTGATCAGTTTGTTTGAAAGTCGCTTTGTTTTCGTCGTCGTTTTCAGCTTAAAGGTGAGTCAAATGATAAGATGCAATCACGCAATAGACTAAATGCTTATTGGCTGGCATGCTCTTAACATATGAGAAAAATCGGACTACTTTCGCATCTTAGAAAACGATCTTTTGATTGCTATACAAACATAGCCTCCTTTGTACATTGTGAGTGAAAACTGCAAAGTTTTGTTTAATTCCTAAGCTTACTATTCCATACTTATGTTATGACCCAGTCTACGGTAGTTTTTGCGTCGGTTTTTCTAACATTTTTTATTCAATTTTGTTATATTTTCAAACGTAGGTTTATTAGGGTTTGACAAGGGCTCGGCTCTGCAGGTCTTTCATTTATGGTCATGGTGTTTGACATTCGGCGTCGTTTAAAACTGCTCTACAGAATCACCCATATTTAAATCCCCATATTTAAAGTAAGACTGTGAGTTTGTTAGTAGAATATTGCTGCAGGTTTCCTACATGCGCATAATATAAATGGTCAATAGACGACTTTCAAAAATGGCGGCCTAGTACATGAGAATGAGGCCACAAAGGCCTTGTAACGAGAAAATAAGCGTTGCTATCAAACACGATGTGTTCCTCTTCCTTTTTTCAAATACCTATTTTCTGTGCATTTTACAGGATATAGTGAATAATTTGATACCATGGCCTCGTTCTCGTGAACAATGAGCCCACTACTTGAAAGTCATCTATAATCATTCTTGCAGCCGTTAATCTGGTACAAAACCTTTTGTTTTCAGTGCAAAATGGCAATAGGTCATCTGCAGTATCTCCCTATTATATTAGCTGCGTCAGCAATTATTGCCTTCTTCACAGCGTAAGTACAGCATTTATTGCAATACAGTAATGTAGATACCTTTGAACCAGCAGCTAGTCAGTAGCACTATTTTTATTTGATTCTCATGATCAGTCCCTTCCTTGAGGGACGCAAGGGTGGCCAAGTGTTGGGAACACTGGCCTGTCACCTCTGTAGCCCCACGTTCGAATCCAGGACAGGGCATCACATGTAGCTTGAGTTTCTTGTTCATTCTCTCCCTTACTTCAAGGCTTTTTCCTCCTGGTACTCTGGTTTTTCCTCCCTCAGTAAATTGATCTAAGCTGTGCTCAGTGATCAGACATGGGTCATATGGTGGCTAATACATGTGTGTGTGTTTGTGTCAAATATATAACTGTCTTGTAATGAAAGCGCCCTTCAACTTAATCATGTTATTTATTCAGTGTGCCATGCTGAAGAGTGAACTACATGTAGTTGGCCTGTATTGATTTATATTAAGATGCGATAAGAAATGAATTTCTGGAAATCTGTAACACCACTTACACTACTGGAACCAGTTGTACAAAGCCTGGACAAGCGCTATATCCACCAGATAAATCTTTATTCAGTGGATAAAATTTATTAATAGCTCTTATCCTGTGCATAACTTATCCAGACTTCGTACAACAGGCTTCTGGTGTTTTGGGCCTTGGCCCTTCATCTGAGTTATGAGATATTTAAAGGACCAAGACTCAAATCTCAGTAATCTACAGTGTTCGTACTCTTTGTCCATTTATATGGTATGTTACATTAATTTTATTCCTAATTATTATAAACTGGACAATCTAGTTATTTGAGGATTACATTTTGTAGTTGCTGTATAAATTAAGGCTCGACAAGTACTGTCAGTAAATATGCACTGTAATATGAATTTATAAATCTTGTGTTGATATTGTATACAGTAATTGAATGTCTCTTTCAGATATGGAATGGCTGTAAAAGAAGGACATGTTGATTCACTCTTCCCTTATATCAGGTAATTTGTGTATTGCTTCTGAACTGTGGCTGTCAGCATGCTTGTACTCTAACCTTGGCTGAGCTTGTACACTGGACACAGGAAAAAATGTCAATTCCCAGCTTGGGTCAAACATGGCGCTTCCCTGGGTCTAACTACATTGTAAGGAATCCCTGGGAATCTGTTCTAATTTTCCAAAGTATAATTGAACAGATTCCCAGATTACACCCAGAGTCAAACCCAAAGTTAGGAATTGACATTTTTTTCCTGTGGAAGTTTGAATAAAAGCTTTCATGAATAGAAGCCAGTAACTGGCAGAAATCTCTGGCTGTCAATTGACTAGTTCTATGTGAACCCAGCTAACATAGCTGTTATTCCTGTTACACCTGTAAGTATGAACTGTTAATTTATATATACACTGTTAAGCCTGGTTCACATCTGCAATGCATAAAACAATGCATGTTGTCAACATAATAATTATTATACTCACATGTATATGTATTATAATCAATTTCCTTTTTTATCTGTCAGTGATGCTGGTGCAAGACCACCAGAAAGTTGTATTTTTGGTCAGTTTTTGAACTTTGCAGCAGCTTTAGGTAAGTCATGTTTGCAATTTGATTAATTACAGCCGCCATCAATGACAGGTGCAGGTTCCTTAAAAATCTCTTGCTTGACTTCTGATTTTGAGGACAGTAGAATTCATCTGTATTTCTGTGGCAACCAAGTTCTAGCTCTGCCCACTTGTTTGTTTTCACACTCTAGAGTCTCTAGAATAAGCCACTTCATGCTTTCATCAACCATTTTGAATTGGGACAAATACACCAAAATCTACAGAAATCTGGATTACTTCGACTGACCCAGAACTCGGCTCAGTATTGTTGAATTTTCAAAATTTTAAGTTCAGTAATTAGGAACTAATGCATACCAGGTGTCAAACTGAAAAATAAGACCAAATACTAAGTATTTTAACTACCAGTTTTACAAGTTCATCTTTTTTCCCAAATGATCTTAATATTTAAATGCCAATTAGTGTTTTATTTTGAAAACAAAAATCCTTGTAGACAATACCTTTTCAAAAAAGGAACTCAAGGTTATTAAAAATCCAATAAATTAACTGAGTCGTTGGAGTTATGGGAAGTCAATGTGATCCAGATTTCTATAGATTTTTGGGCATTTGTCTCAATCAAAAATGGGGAATGAAAGCATGAAGTGGCTTATTCAAAACTTTCAAATTGATCAAGGTCATAAATTTGTCTTTTTCTGAAATTTTCAAACTCCAATTGGCTTATGTCATAAAAGGATTTTTATTTTGAGATTAGGTAAAGAGAGGAATGACATTTAAATTAAAAATCACTCAAATCATAAGCAAGCAATCTGTAATGCAGTACAAGGGGAACCAATAGATTCTATGCATTAAGGTGGCTCGACCCAATTTTGCCAGTGCGCGGGAAGTCGAATTGAAGCGGCTATTATTTGTGTTACAGAATTAAGTTAACCAACCTTTTTACGCACACCTACTACAAATGGACCAAATTTCATAATGATAAGTAGTTTGGTTGAAATTGGTGCTTTTTTAACATCGAAATTGTTATACACTAGATTTGAAATTTTGCCAATTTTCTCAAAATCCAGACCTCGACGAGCAAAACGATTTATGAGACTTTGTAAATCAAATGTTTGTCTATAATATGAGAGCGTTTAAAGAAATTCTATTAAGCCGATTTTGAGTAAAAACGGAGCAATTATTTAACTTTGAAGAAATTTAAAACTGCGGGTGCTCTACTAAATTAATTTTATAACAATAATTTTCCAAAGAAAAGTTGCAATATTTTTGGTTCTAAATAATACCAAGGCATGGTTCTTTATTTTGTGAATATGTCATCGTATTTGCTATTTTTGATCGCCGTTGAGACGACTGTATGTAAAGCACTAAATTGCTGCGTTTATCTTGGAATTTCGACATCCACGTTAATAATACTGTTTCTTGAAAACTAGTAGATCAATTTTTTTTATTTTTTGATATTGAATATTCAATCCTTTACCAGTAAGGTGTGTAAATTACAAAGGCATTGAAGTTTTTTAAGACCATTAAATAATTTTTTAAACATTGCCATATGTGCATCTCTATTCTCCGAGTTGTTGCCGGTGTTTGATTATGCATGCCTGCATGTGTGTCGCCTGAGGATCACCTGAACAAACATAAAATTCCTAAGAATTCCTAGGCATTCCCAGTCTCAAGAAACTAGTAACCAAACCATAAAAAGTCCAAGGAATTCATGGGAATTCACAAGAATTCTCAAAGTAGACAAAAACTTTCAAACTAGTCCTTAGATTTTTTGAGAATTTGTTGGAATTTGTGAGAATTTATTGAAATCCTTGAGAATTCCTGTGAATTCTTGAGAATTGTATGGAATTTAGAATAGTTCCAAATACTATTAAAATTAAGAAATGCTATATGCATAAAGAAACATGATTACTAGTACAATGAAACTTTAATATTGAGTAAACATAATATTGATAGAACCATGGACAAAAAATAGAAGGTAATACACTTTTTAGTCATCAAAACAATAAATGGCTTTGGAGTTTTCATATGCTCCTTTCAGATACTTAATAGACTACTGTTCAGTCTTCTGAATGCAGGGCCATAGCGACAGCGAGGCAAGTGAGCCACTTGCCTTTTTAGTAAAATTTCAGATATTATTTTTTTCTCTTCTTTTTCTTCAATTGCCAGAATGTGCAAAATTGTCACAACTTTGATACAATATACATGTATATGACTGTTGCAAATGCCTCTCAAAACACTAGAAATGCATTTCAGATTGTCTGAATTTCAATTTTTTTCAGGGAGCATGCCCAAACCCCCTAGTTGCTACTGACTTCAGCAGTAGATTGCCTCAGTAAACATTTCAGCCATGGAATGCTGATCAAAAATTAAGAAATATCTATAATTTGATGCATGTCACTTAATATCTCTAACAAATAAAATTGATGTCTCGCTTGATGTTACAATTTTTAAGACTGCTTTCTTGAACAATTGGTCCATTTCATTGTAAAATTGAGTCTATAAAGTAATAAATTAAAGTATATTTTACCTTAAATCATAAAGCAATCAGATGAATTAATTCTCAATCAATTATAAATTATTGCAGCTTTATTAACCAATCAATTAAAAGTACTACAAAGAACATCAAATTATTAAGTGGAAACCAAATGGCAATTAAATTTTATGAACTCAGTGGCAGTGCATCTGATAAAAATTTCTAAACATCTGTAAATTGAGTTGTTAATGTGTAATCAAAGTTGAGCTGAATTGTTAAGCATGAATGTATAGTTTGTATGAGTTGAAGTTTTTAAGATCGAACATCAATCAACACTAAACATTATTATAATATGTAACATTATAATAGAAAGCTTACCAGTTTCAGCATCGAGTTCTCCACGGTTTTCAAGCCCGTAATTCTTCCTTGTCGAGTCAAAGAACAACAATTGTTCTTTGACCTTAATTATTAAGACCATAAGGCCAATATTTAGCACAAAACAAAGGATTTTCATACGTACAGAAGTTCATGATTTACAAGCATGGTAACAAACATAGCAGTCACAGGCACCAAGTATAATTCAAATGAGATAATGTGATAAAAAGATGCTCTTTCATTGGTCATTTACTTCATTAGCTACCAGTTCCTCTCGCATTTTCTGGGAAAGTAAACCCAAGCGAAGGAAGATACATGTCACGGAGAAGGGAATATTTGTCTGTCAGATTTAACACTATAAATATTACTTTCAAAGTTACTTTGTAGCTAAAAAAAACACACATCAGCAAAATTATAATTAATTTTATATGTTCAGCGTATTAAATATTTAAAGTTAAAGAATGAGAATTCTAAAAGCAGCAGCAGTGAAGGTTTTTTACAATAAATTATGATGTAGAATTAAACTTGTGTGCCACAATCTAGAATTCCATTACTCTCGTGGTTTCAAACTTAAGAAACATCTTTCTTCAAGAGTTTGAAATTTTTGGGAATCTTTGTGAGAATTTTCACACATCTAGCTAAGATCATATTAGTTAAACCAAAACTTCCCAAAGATTCCCAAAAATTCTAAATAAAGATGTATGTTGGGAATCTTTGAGAATTCCAAACTGTTCCCAACTTTTGCCTCCTTGGAGGGATGAGGGGAAAAGGATGCCCTAGGCTTTTGACTACCCCTAACTTAATTAATCCAATTAGATGGTCTAACGTAAACAAAGTTCAAATGACAAAATACCTGGACCAAATCAATTATCGCAAGGTCATGCAATGAGATAATCCTGAGATCTAAATACAGTTCCTGTCAGCAAAACATCATTTTTCGACCATGATGCTTTTATATGCATAGTGATTGTGATACGTCAGCAATGTAAACTTCAAACAATGACTTGTCTCTTACTAATTTTTCCTTCGAAAATCTTGTAATGACCATGTCCATGTCATGCGGTAACAAGAAATACTGTCTATCTATTGCCTGTTCTTCTCAAACAGAACACGACAGCTTCTATTGTTTGGGAGGTGTTGCAATGCATGGGGTCAACTTGTTTACTTGTAACTTTAGACAATTCTAATCTAACCGCACAAATGCTTCTGATTGACCTCATTATAATTAAATTATAAATTATGAGGCCAATCAGTGCTTGGATTAATTTTGGCCGTTAAGACAAGTTAGGGGTAGTCAAAAGCCCAGGGTGTCCTTTTCCCCTCTTTCCTTTTCCCTCCGCTCCCCTCCCCCTCCCTGACGCCCTGGGTCTCTGAGGACTCAACTTTTGACACCTTGGTATACCAATTTCCAAGAATTCCTAACTATTCCTCAACACGTATGTTTTTGGAAATCCTTGGGAATTCTTATTAAGAATTCCTAGGAATTCTGAAAAAGTTGGGAATCCATTTTGCAAGGGTGGTTCTAGGTACCATGAAATTGATTGCTAGAGAATTTGCCAGAGCAAATAATATTCTCCATCATATAAACAATAAATACATTTTATGGCAGAATTGTTCTCAGTCACAGTTAAATAATTAATTAGGCATGCCCTTATAGCTAACATCTACAACAATTAGTGCTCCTGTTGGTTCCCATGCAATTGGGAAAATTTTGTTAACTTTGGCATTTGTGCATACTTCTGCAACATTATAACTCTCAAGCTAGAAAACAAACAGAGTGAAGATCAACTTGCCAAGAGGGCAAAGCTATGACTTGGTTGCCATAGAAATACAGATGATTCAGATGTCTCTGGCAAAATCAAAACGTCAAGCAATAGATTTTTTGATAAACCTGTATGTTATTGATAACAGCTGTAAATTAGGTTGAATTATATATTGGTTAAGACAAGTATTGTCTTAATAAGGGACCGGTCAATAATTATCAGGGGGGGAGGGCCGGTAAATATGGGGGGTGGGCGACAATTTTTTGGGCGCCTATTTAGGGAGGGCTATAATTTTTTGGGCACAATGTAAGGGTAGGGCTACAATTTTATGGGCACCATAATGAGCGCTATTTTTGGGATATAAAATAGTTTACATCTAGCAAATACCGTCGTTTGCAGCTAAGCGTGTACACTGGGCTCTAAAACATGTTCTAATTGGTTGCCGAAACATTGAAGTTAGTCAACTGGAACATTCATGTTTGGGCGCGACCTGGGCTGTTTGAAGGTTTCCTAACGTGTTTGTCAACCGATTTGGACGGTGTTATAAAAAAGGAGAAAGCCTTTCCTGGGATTTAAAGAACCAAATCGTAGAGCTTGCAGCGAATTCATCAATTAGAGATGTTGCAAAAAGGCTGAGAATTCAGCCCTCAACAGTTTCAAAATTGTACAACAATATCAGCAGCAAGGAACCGTTAATCCAATGCCAAAAGATCATATCAGATCTTTGGGGAAAATAACGTTTGATGATTCAATTTTACTTGAAACTATTTCATCTTTGGAGTTCTGATTTTGGCTACAGAGTTCATAATTAATCGTCGATGTCCTTCAGGAACTTGAATGTCAAAGGAATCAAAGTCGCTTTCCCGCCAATACTTCATAGATCTGTTCGAAGTGAATTTTTACCTTCCTTAACGAAATAGCTAACATATTGCACTAAATCCGTGTCTATATCTTTTAGAAACTCTGCAATACCAACTCTTGCTTCCATGATGAGTACAGAGCTGTGATAACTCGCTATTTGTCCTGTACCAAAACTCGCAGTACAGCGCCAAACATGAAGGTTCCGGTTGACTAACTTCAATGTTTCGGCAACCAATTAGAACATGTTTTAGAGCCCAGTGTACACGCTTAGCTGCAAACGACGGTATATTGAAATTATTGTTATGTCTGATGAGTGTAGATAGCTCCATAAAGCCAGTACTGTGATAATTAAGCAATGAATCGACTGACTTTAAAGTTTTAAAATCAATCTTTTATAAAGGTATTCATCTATATTTCTCTGGTTCATATTATGTTGCCAAACTTAGTTCAATGCACTCACTGTATAATCACATCTACACATTGATTCACACATTCATGGTGGGTGTGCAAAACATCTCATATATAAACACGTCCGTACAAAGGTACTGCCTTTTTAGTTATCAAGGTATTAAAAACAATAACAGCAAAGATAGTTCTAGTTTTCATAGATGTTTGTAAAGAGTCAAAATACACGTAGTGAAACATTTCTATAATTTTTTCCGAGTCTGATAAATGTTCATAGTATGGGCCAGACTCTGATGCAAGCCAGTACGGCCCAGTCTCATCTGGAGAGCTGTCCTCCTCTTCATCGCAACCATGAGCACCAGAATAACCGTTGTCACTGCCGTGAATCTCGTCACCAGAATTGCTATATACCTCCAGATCACCATCATTGTTGCTATGGACGTCTATATCACTGCTACTAGATGTGTCATCATTACCTGAGCTATCGTTGTGAACATCAGAATCAGTATAGTTATCTTCTGCATAGCTATCCATTTTCCTAGCGTCATTAGTTTTCTCTGTAAGCAAGCCTAATGCGCTTTTAACTCGTACTTGGCATCGGCATCTAAGTGTTGAGAGTTCAGGGTTGTCAAGGCTGCCGCCGCCCATTTTCTTTCTCATTTTTCAAGTTTTCTGATGACGTCTAGACACAAATCGCCCTTTGTACAGGTTTGCCCATCCTTCAATTCAGGCGCAATTTTAGAAAGGTTTCCAGGAAGAATTGGTATACTTAACAAGATCAAGGGATGTCTACCCCTCAAGCAATGAATCCTTTATTATAATGCTATGGTTAAACCTTTATTTAGCTACGCTGGGGCTATTTGGCAAGCAGCATCTACCAAGGAATGTTTAACAAGATTCCTAAGTCTACAGAAAAGTACTGCACGCATGATACTTAATGCCGAACCCAGGGCACCTTCAGTACCATTATTCAATATGCTTCAATGGCTGCCATTTTATTTTGACACTCATATTTCAATGTGTTCTGTTTTATTTAAGAGACTTCAATTGACTGTACCAGAATATCTTTAGTTATTGAAACACTCAAACCAACAGCTCAATACACTCAAGAAAAACTAGATTTTCAGGGCTTAATTTTATAACACCTAAGTACAATAGAAAAACTGAGGGAGGGAGAACATTTCCAGTGAAAGCTGTAAATGGAAATAATTTTTATAGATGGGAATATTAAGAAAATTACCTCAATTAATTCATTTAAAAACATTCTTCGTCAGAATCGCCTTGATAAACAAACATAGGAAGAGGACTACAGACATTTTTGGCAGAGGAGGGCCACAATTTTTTGGGCCTCATATTGGGGAGGGCTATGATTTTTGGGGTTCTGAATTTATGGAGGGTCAAATATTTTGGGCTCATCAAACCAAAGGTTTACTGGCCCTCCCCCCTGATAATTATTGACTGGTCCCTTAAATATTATTGCTGAGTTGTGTACAGTCCTGGAACATGTACAGTAGTTACTTGTTTCCTCTGTTAGTAATAAATGGTATTTTACATTGTATCTAGCATTCATGGCCATGTATATTCACTACAAACACATCAGAGAATTCAACATTACTCAAATGCCTATAGTTCAGAAGGTCAACAACTTCTCTTTATGGCTAGCAGTCTTTGCTTGTATTGGGATGTCCATGGTTGCAAACTTCCAGGTATATGTAATGTAGTATTAAGAGGAATGACGTAGTAGTATGACGAGCAATAATGACGAAAAGTGCCAAATACTTAAGACCTTCGTGCAAGTTTTAATCCAAATTGTCGTTCTGGATTAACACTCATGCAAATCCTTTTTTTAACGGTTACAAACTGATGTATCAAGATAAAATACCTGTTTAAAACTGATTTTTGAATTGTACAAAGACTTTTTCTTGAAGTTATGTTGGCCAGATTAAGCTTTTTCAAGCTGAATATAAAGAAAACATATAATAGCAAATCAAGGCTTAAACCTCATTTTCGATTTAACACTTTGATTCAACTTTCATCGGTCAAAACTACTTACAAACAACTTAAACTTTCTGACAGAAATGATTTTAGTTTTGTACAACAGCTATTCTTCAACTCAGGAGTTTTTGTTGTTCACTCACTGCTTGAACTTGAAAAAAATCCCCTCTTAAAGTTATCTTGTAACTGAAACTCCATGACATGCATTAGGTTCAGTATTAGGTTAAGAAATAAAAAACTGTTTTCCGTGTTTGATAACCTCAGTGATCAAAACACACATGATGCAGGGAAAACACCAGAGAGCGTAGTGGAAGCATGAGCCATAATATAGGCAAGTGCTTTCACAGCTCTTGAGTGTTGACTCTCATCAAGCACGGTTTTTGGCCTATCAGAGCACGCATTACATAATACAGTTATTTTATAATACACATTCATCTCAATTTTTAGGAATTAAAGGGCTATTAGAGAGAGAGGCATAAATTTATTAGATTTTAGGCATTTACTTAATTGTTCAAGAATACAATTTATTTAATATGGTATTGTATTTCAATTAACCACCCTAATAAAGTTCTAATTTCAATTATTTTCAATTGGCTTTTTTTAGTATGTGAACAGTGAGGAACCACATTTTGTTGGTGCTTTTATGGTATTTGGTCTCGGCACTGCATATTGCTGGATGCAAAGTTATATTTCTTACAAGATGAGGGCCTTAGGAATGAGTTCCACTTTAACAACCATCACCAGAACCACACTGTCCTTCTTGGCAACAATATTCTTTCTTACAAGTATCCTTGAGCTTGTGTAACTGCTGTCAACTTATTATGAATATAATTGTTGGTTTTAGTGCCCTTAAGGTGGACCAACACTAGGGGACTTTAAAGACAATGTATGAATGGTACGTTAGACTGTTCAAAGCTGTGCTCTAGTGGTGCCTGGGTGGCGGGACTTCAATGACATCATTTTCAAAATCAAGCCAATGGCAATGCCCATTGTATCTTGCTCTCAAAATAATGAGCAGTCTCATTGGCTAATGATGATTATTAGGATTCACATCTATATTTTCATTTAGTTTTTAGTTTGACTTGCTTGTAATTGTTTTTGACTGTCTTTATTATTAATTAAAAGCAATTAAATGACAGTTTTCTGTGGTTTCTTGGCGAAATCACTTGGGATGTTGGGAGAACACTGGGAGAACACTCTCACGTTCTCCCAACATGCTGCATGGTTTACTTCACTAAGAAACCACAGAAAAGTGTTGTTTATTGCTTATTTTAACTAATTATTCAACTAGCTACTGTACAGGACATACACAGTACTAGAAGGACAATTAAGTGTTGTTATCATTCTTTAACATATATCTAGCAACAATAGCAGCAGCAGTTGCAGCAAAACAAAGACAAAATCAAGCAAAGTCTGTTGTTAACACTACAACAGTTGCACCAACAACTTCATTTGACCACTGGAATGAATCTATGCATGTAAGTACTGCAATAATAAATCATGATACACTACATTTCAAAAAACATTGTCACGGTTCAAAGCAACAAGTGCCAAGGCAAGCCCAAAATGAATGCTGGTTTTGTGCTGCTAATAATCGATAATGTATTCAAAAAAGAAAGTTTGTTATCAAAAGAATTGAGTGCGGTATACTTACAAGGACTTGAAAATGTTCACATTTTGTAATTAGTTCAGTAGAAACGATCAGTCTGATTTGAATGCATGATCACAAACAAAACCAGCATTCATTTGGGTCTTGGCTTGATGATTGTTGCTCTGAACCACGACAAGATTTTTTGAAATAAATGTACATACAGATGTAAATCTACATGTACATGTACCAGCTGATAACATGCTGCAATTTTCTTTAGCAGCACTGCAGTTGGTAAACATTGAATGGATGGGGCCCGGGGGGGACTCCGATCGTAAATGGACGGGGATGCTCGTCTGGTACCTTTTAGGGTGTCTCAGACTTAATTGGACTAACAGAGACATAGCTGGTACCTTTTAGGGACTGTTTGGGGTAAATAAACTACCTAAAATAAGCATGGAAGGGACGATTTCGATGATCTGAATTGAATCTTCAAAGCACATAGATAACAAATGTTTCATTACTTTAATTCTTTATATTTATTGTTTTTGAATTGGTACCTTTTAGGGGTAGAAATCAATTGTTGCCACTCCCACTCAGGTACCTTTTAGGGGTCATTTTCAAAATTTCCGATGAGCATCCCCGTCCTCTTATAATTATATAGGAGTCCCCCCGGGGGATGGGGTGAGGGGGAACTTATATGCAGAGAAGTGTTTGAGAATTTATTGTTAGCCTTTTAGAAAGTGCAAGGCAAGTTGGCTCTTCAAAGAAAAGTTGTTAATGTCTCAATTGATTTTGGTATGTTTTATTCCTAGGGGTATGATAATCACCTAGCAAGTACGTTTTGTGAATGGCTTATGGCTATCACTTTTCTGGTTTTCTTCCTAACCTACTTCAGAGAATTCCAAAAGATCACTGTGAATATTAAAGTATCTCCTAAAGACTCAGAGATCTTTTCTCCAACAGGAGATGATTCTAGAGTTATAGTATAAGTAGAATTTACATGATTTATTAGGATTAGTACGTAGCTATGAGAGATGTGATCCCTGTTTATATCAGGGCTAGGGACAACTGGATATAATCCATTCATTCTTCCTTAGCTTTCCTTAGATGACCAAAGGAGATCGAGTGAAATGAAAACCTTTGGTCAGTCCTGTGTCAGTTAAGCTAAGGACAGTTATTTCAAAACAAAAGACTTATTAGAAATGGTTAGAATCTTCTATTAAAGCCCTGCAACCAAACACATAAATTAAGTTTGCTCACCAAATAAAACACTGTCAACTGACTCTGTTTCTTGACCAAACAGAAAGTTGTTGAAAGGAGTACATGGCCAATAACCTATGATTTTGATTTAAATGTATATAATACCTCTAACTCTACCTAATGGCTGGTTCATTTACTGATTTAGGGAAGGCTTAAGTGAGTTCCCAATGTATAAAACAGTCTTTGCTTCCTATAGGAAATAGAAAGAATAAATAAGAAGGAACAAATAAGTGACAATTGGATACGAGTTTGTAATACCAATTTTTTATCAAGTAGGAATTTAAATGGGCAAGTGCTGCATCAATGCCATGGTGTCTGTAAAACATTTGAAATTCCTGTTTGATGACCATTTCTTTTTTACATTCATAGAAACGAGCAGTTTTCTTGTTTTACTATTTATTTGATCCAAAAAAAAGATCTTCAAGTGAAATACCCCCTTCATAGTTAACCTGTTTTCTAAAATAAACATTTCAGCGCTCGACATTTAGTTTTTCTAAAGTGGAAATGGCATCATTATTCAAATGCTGAGGGTGTATTTCTTCTCGATATGTGCACGATTTAGCAACAATTACAGAACAAAACTTTGACAGTTTTCTCTTCACGTTCAAGTCGACGCTTTTTGGATTTTGCTTTATTTTCTTTCTGTCTTCTCTTTTTAGACACACTGACAGAAACAGTTGGGGCTAACGGAAACATTCTTTTGTGCTTTTCTTCAAGCAGGGGCGTACAGGGGTTTTCTCGTGACGCGTGATCGGGCATTTTTGTTTTTCGTGATTCGGGATTCTAATAAATCATTTCTCGTGATCCGTGCATGACACTTCTCTCGTGACACGAGTGAAAAGAATACTCCACTCTTGTGGATTCCCTCGACTCGGGATTTTTCGATTTTATTTTTCGTGATCCGTGATACCCCCCCCCCCCCCCCCCCCTCCCTGTACGCCCCTGTTCAAGGGTCTGCATTCTTGTCATTTCATTTGCTCATGTTTGCTAGTTTTGTTTTGATGCTTGTTGACTTCTCTGTCCGTTTAATAATACAAGGCTTATACTACACCTTTTTGGCAATTGGCAATGAAGGGGAAAGGGGTGGGTCACCTAATATAGCGCACCCAGTCAAGGGTTGGCAACTTGAAACCGTGCTTTATGACCAGTCCCTAAATTCTCTGTCAATGTTGTGCTTATAAACTCAAAATGTATAACGCCGGATTTTTCTCTACGAAATATTCAGTTGCCGCCTATTGATATTTTCACATTCAAGGCAAGTGGTGTGACGATGTGCTGTTGGAACTAATTCTCTGAGTACTTACTTCTATGAGTACTGAAAAATTCTTTCATATCGAATGCAAGAAATTGCTGTGTTGACATGGAACATTTGGTTGGCGATCTCGTTCTTCAAAATTATGTTCAACTACCGAAATACTGAGACCTGCCCTTTTCTATGTAATTCAAGCTAATGTTTTTTGTTGTGTTTCTGTTATCCTCTCACTATTTGACCCTATCGTTTACGTGTCACATAAACGACCCTTTTATCTGCTTTTATGGAATGTACCGGCTGTGAAATGCATTGATTTTCCTTCTAGCTAGATCTTTTGAAACAAATGTTCTGCATAATTATTCTAGTTTGCCATTTCAACATACCAACTATAAATCGATGACTAACGCAATATTGCATTGCACAAGAGATCGTCACGATGAGAACGCCAAAAATAAACTCGGAACTCAGACTTCGCAAGTACGAAAGTGCTTGTCGGTCTTCGGCAATGTTCCGGTGGTTCTTTGAGCTGACCGTGCGTTGTAAATACCAATTTGCTTTTTATGACCGAAGAACAAGAACAAGAACAACTGACACGGTGAAAGCCGATTCCTCACCTTACTTTTTTTAATTTTTAAAAATATTTCTTTTGCTCGCTTCCTCCGGCCTTGCGTGACGAGTTTTTATGAGCATTAAAATTCTATGACGTCATTCGTTAACGTTTTTGTTTTATATTTCTATATAATAAACAACAATATTACAGACTTCACAACTTCAGTGTTTTTGATTATTTTCAGTTGTCATTGCGGTCGGTCATGCAATCCACGAGTTACTCCACCATTGGCGGGTTGATGGGTTGATTTAAGTATTCACAATAGATTTATCCGCATATTTGAATGTTTATCAGGTGTTTGTCCCAATTATTAATCTTTATTTTCTTCTATCTGCAGATATTCATTGATTTTAGCTTCTGAATTCTAAAAAATAACCTTCCTACTACAATCATTGCCAGAATCGATGGCACGATTTTGTGTCAATGCGCGTGCACAGTGGATGGTAATGAGATTGGCTCCCCCACGCCCCCTGTACAATGTTGCTGTGAAAACCCCGACCCCCGGGGGGGGGCACTCCCATATATTTACTATACGGGGATGATCCGCTGAACAGGGTATGGTTTTTCGAGTTCCCTGTCATAAACAGGGTATCCTTTTTGCAATTTTTTGAACTTCTTGTCATTTTCAGGGTAGCAGCTTTCTCATTAACCTTAGTCGTTAGCTAGCCACAACGGCAACGATCTGTCTAGAAGCTTTATTTATCGTTGTTTGAACACGATCGCAACAAACTCGTTATGAAACTCATTTACATTTCAAACAAATAAGTACATTACATTCTGCAATTATTATACTTTGTCATAAACAGGGTATGGTATTTTGAGTTTTTCTGTCATAAACAGGGTAACCGTTTTAGGATCCCAGCGGAACATCCCCACCCAAATCCTGGTCAAGTACCCCCCCGGGCCCCGACCCTTACTACTCGGCAATCATCCAATCAGTCCGACATACCTTTTAGCTACCAGCAACATTGTACAGGGATGGGGGGTCCAATAATATGGCCGCAAAGTGTACTAATGTACAAAAACTCCGTAAATTTCACATCGTGCCAACCAATTCTGGCAAGGATTGTAGCTTGTAACAATAAGGTTCGAGTTTTCTATCGTCTGATAGACGAGGGCGAAGCCCGAGTGAACTATCAAAGCCGATAGAAAACGAGAACGAGTAGTCTAATTGTTTTAGTAAAAATCTTCTAGTAGTCTAATGCAAAATTTATAAAAAATATTTTTTTACCTAAAAAACTAAGAAATTTCGCGAATCTCTATTTTCTCTACGCACCTTCATATCATTATTTGAAGGTGAGTAGAGCAGCCAATCAGAATGCGAGATTTGCATTAGAATACTAGTAGATTTTTACTAATACTATATTCATTTTAGTTACTCTTTTATATGTCCTTTAGCTTGTAATTAACGTATTGACGAGTAAAGAATAAAGAATTTGTTGATGTTGTTGATGTTGTTGTTGTATAAACTTTACGGGCAACTTTTGCTGCGCGGAAAATCAGAAAGCTCAACTTGTTGGCTATTACGTTTACACAATTTTCATAATCCATCGGGATTACGATGGTGTCATAAAAACCGCCAAGCTGGGCTTCCTGTGGCCAAAACGAAGAAAAGAGTATTTAATAGAATTTTTAAGCATAAGACGAGAATAAAAAGAAGAAATAAATTGTTTTTTTAGCTATAGATTATGTGTATTATGATATATTTCATGTCAATACTGAGATAAGAAATAATAATCTCGAACACAAGTTTCACGTCTCCAGGAGCCCATGATGGGCTCCTGACCTCTCCTATCGCCATGCTCTATGATACAAAATTCAAGATTTTGCGTTGGTTACCGTTTTGGTTTTCATACATTATATTACTCCATACAGCCGGCAGTGACATCATATCCTCAAGTAATTTCGTGAATTTTATATCCCCGCAGATTACTTCTTGAACTTTTATACACGGAAACCTAGCGTGTCTGTATGTAGAGGTGTCTGTATGTAGAGGTGTCTGTATTCTAGAGGTGTCTGTATTCTAGAGGTGTCTGTATTCTAGAGGTGTCTGTATTCTAGAGGTGTCTGTATTCTAGAGGTGTCTGTATTCTAGAGGTGTCTGTATTCTAGAGGTGTCTGTATTCTAGAGGTGTCTGTATTCTAGAGGTGTCTGTATTCTAGAGGTGTCTGTATGTAGAGGTGTAAGTATTTGTCAGGGATCCTGACCCTCCCCTCCCACGCTCGAGCGTGACACTTAAGCGTAACATCAGTTACATCTGTCAATTACCCTTGTGTGACGTTGCTATGACGCACATATCGTGACATAATCTATATACAGTTATCGTTAAGTGTTTATCTGATTATCATCACGTCAAATTAACTTGGAATCCTACATCACATCATCCAACTTACTTCCTAATAAGGATGAGGTATTTTAGAAATGCTCAGAATTTCCTTAGCCGTTTAGTGACAAACTGACCACTAAGGGAGCCCCTGTAGGGCAATAACTTGCGCTGACGACTTTTGACTTGTTTTTGCATTGGAGTTGAATGACGCAATAAAACGTGCAAATACGCGCTCGATTTGCGCGGGAAAACTTATAGTACACACTTTGAAAGATTTCCAATTCACAGAATCTAAACTTCCTCAGCTTTTTCTGTGTTATTTCGTTAAAGACAAATAAGGCAAAATGATTACGATATTTTCTGTGCCTTAAAACCCTAAGAGAGCTACGTTGCTCTTCTATTGCTAAGCAACGAGCGTCAAAGAAGACTTACAAGGTGAACAAATTGGTTGACCTTTTTGCAATGTTAGTAATACCCTAATTGGGTGTGCACAATGGAATGTACAAACCAACTACTTAAGCCTACTACTTCTAAACTTTCACATTCTTATAGAATCACTGAGCAAAGGAGGTCTGTTCCATAGCACGAGTCTCTCCTTATTCCAGCTTTTTATATTCATCTCAAAGGTAAGCACTTCTGGGGTACTTTTCGCACTTGGGCAACTTTTTATCGGTTCATAAATGTTTTATGTCAACAGATTATTTATTCGAAGAATTTATTGGACCATTTTGTATTTTCATTAAATGCAGTGTTGTCAGTTGAGCGTTGAGTGAATTTTGCTTGAGGAAAAGTTAACCGAGTGTTTTCTTAGTTGTCATCAAATTGTTTGGCCGCTTGTAACCATGTTATGCTATGATAACACACGATTGCGAGGCAACAGAAGTAAAACATCTGTGGTCACCACAATAGCCTTTGTATTCTAAAGTTTAAACAACAATCTTACAAAATCAACAAATTTAATGTTGATCTTCGATTTCTTTTTTATTATAATCCTCGATTGTTGCGACTTCCTAGCCGTCAGTAAATTGACCAAAGCCTGGCAAAACTAGTTTTTGAAAACTTTTAATTGATAAGGGCAGTTTCCAAAGTGGCGTCGTAGACAGCTGTCCTGCATATGTCCCGATAAGAGGCAATTCCTGCCAGCAAAGAGCATAAACCCTAAACAAAATCGCTCACTATATTAGGTATGCAACCAGGAAATATCCAATAAAAGGGACAAAAACGAATTAAGAGGGAATTGTAGGTCTTGCATGTATCATCGTGTTACCTTCATGTTCATACCATTGCTCGCTGCATCTGTCGCTAGCATTTCTATATGTGACAGTTTAAAAGCCTCAACTGTCATGGAAATAACAATCTATTTCTGCATTAAACTCTCCGCTGTCAGTATTCATGCAAAGCTAGAAAAGCGATTTATAACATTCACGACGTGTTTAACTGTTGGGCGCTGGCTAGGTTAAACTACTACCCTGACAGGGGTTGTTTGGGGACTCCTTGCACCATGTCGCGATTGCATTTCTGATTACCTCAAATCCCACGTGAGTTATTTTTAATTTTGCTTAAAGTGAATAAATGAAATGTATCAATATCCGTGTTTTTGGCATTACTGCCTAGGTATATGTACTCGTACATTTAACCATCATGATATTTATGTCCAAAAAACTTTACTAGTTTTTTACAATAAAGCATCATCATTAGTTTCCATATAATTCTTTTATGTTTTATTGAGGCTGAGTTTTATCACTGATTGTCAATATGTCCTTTTGATTGTTGTTTATTTTTCGTTTCATTAGACGAGCTTTTGCAGCTGTCGGCAGTTAAATTTATGCTGCCCCCTGGCTGATGTTCGTTCTGTAGGCTCTATGCAAATTTTAATTGCTGAAAGATTTATAAACAGCTTCACTCCAACGAGTGTATTGAATAACAGACTTTCGAATTGAGCAATTTTAAATTCAATCTTTAAGCAAAGCATTAGTACTTATCTCTGGGGTAATGCGATAGTAAAGGTCAGCTATAGGCGGTGTCTGTGGAATTATCGTTCCATGATTTGCACCGGATGGCCTTCACCAATTCACTAACGTATTGCATTGTTTTACGGACACATAAATGTTGTGATTAAAGTGGAAGCAATTAGCCCTAAAGATAGTTTAGAATAGTTTAAAAAAGCTTTCATGTAATTCCGTGAGAGATGAAGGTCCACTGCAAATCTAGGCTTAAGTAATGTTCAATAAAAATATGTGAGATATAACACGCGCGCTGATTGGCTAGCCGACTATGTTTACATCAGAGGACAGAGACACGGATCGTCGGCATTAGAACATGGGAAAATATTTCAATTTTATAAAAGCAGTATACAAAACGATCGCTTATGTCTCTGTGATATAAACACTATGGAAAATGTAATGCACAAGAAAAGCAAGAGAAATAGTACGCCTCAACTTGCTTATGATTTTGGTGAGGAAAGGGCGATGGGAAGAGAAACAAGGGGTCAACAAGGAGCCTCCAAACATCGTTTTCATCAAAATCTGTAGTCTATTTTCTGATTTAGCAACAGAAATTCAGTGCAGCGAGCCTCCCTATCAAGAGAACTGTTATATCATTATGTCTTTCAAAAATATTTTTGCTCAAAAGAAGGCAGCTGTGGAATTCCTCTAAAGGAAAAAGGTCAAATTAATAGCCCACAATTGGGAATAATATATCATTTTGTTACATTAAATAACCCTTCTCCTAATGGGGGCACCTTGAAATATCATGTCTAATACTGATGATGTGTGTGTTAACTTTTTCTATTTTTAATTGCATGGTTTTTAACTATCTTGAAACTTACAGTACCTTTATAACTGCAATCTAATTTATGATGGAGATATGTGATGACAAAATCCTGAATTTCTCCCACTCGTCTAATTAAATTAAAACTAGCGAGTGAACTATACTTTGGCTGCGTCGCTTTATAAAGACATACTGGATGACAATGGCAGAGGTACATGAAATGCCATTGTACCCTCTGCTTTGTAAATCCATCACTTAGGCCTACTCTGGGTCTTAAAGTCGCCGTGACTTTGGGCAACTTAAGGCGGTTTATGGTGATTTTAGGCGATTTAAGCAAAGATTGGCCAAAAAGTCGATGGAGCTTAAGGCGACTTTGTGCGATTTAAGGGGACTTTAGGGCCGGAGTAGGCCTAGGGATCGAGGGTTCATGGCGATTTAAACAAAAATTGGCCAAAAAACTCGATGGGACTTAAGACGACTTTGTGCGATTTAAGGCGACTTTGTGCGACTTAAGGCGACTTTGTGCGATTTAAGGCGACTTTAGGGGCCGGAGTAGGCCTCACTTGCATTTCTTTTCGTTCTCAATTTGAAGACTTTTCTAGCGCTAGAGATACGCACGCGTGTAATACGTAAAGGGAGCTACGTACGCGTGTAATACGTAAAGGGAGCTACGCACGCGTGTAATACGTAAAGGGAGATACGCACGCGTGTAATACGTAAAGGGAGCTACGCATGCGTGTAACTACGTAAAGGGAGCTACGCACACGTGTAATACGTAAAGGGAGCTACGCACGCGTGTAATAAGTAAAGGGAGCAACACCAGCGAATGAATATAAAGAAACCTGTAACGCCATATAGACTAGGCGCATTTTCGAAAAATCAGACACCTGGAGGCATTTTGGGGTAGAAGCTGGTAACATAACTATTCTAAACTGATTTTTCAAGCTGAATCCGAATATGACTGTTACTAAGACGTATTCTGCAATCTTTTCGTGTAAATGACGTATTTTGTGAATTGCTACAGTCATTTCATAAATTAAAAAAAACACGACAAAAAAACACACGAAATTATGTATAAAACACTTGTTGTTATGCAAGAGATACCAACAAATTTCGATTTTTGAAAATTCGTATCTCCTTGATTTTTCAACTTATACCCTTCAAACCTCACAGTTTTACTGATTTTGATGTGCATTTTCCAGCTATGATCACTGTTTTTAAGTTTGGGAACTTTTGGAATTACATGAAAAAGCCGTTAGTATGAAATGACTGTAGCAATTCACAAAATACGTCATTTACACGTATAAGATTACATAATACGTCTTGGTAACAGTCATATTCGGATTCAGCATGAAATATTAGTTTAGAATAGTTATGTTACCAGCTTCTACCCTAAAATGCCTTCTGCACTTTTTGCGATCGACTTTTTCAGTTTTGCGCCTAGTCTAATATAAATAGCGACTACATTAATGACGAGTTTATCGTCTGAGTGAAACTAAAGGCGGTGTTACACGAGACGATTTTTAACGACGATTTTCAGCGCAACGGCAAAGTCTTTCCCGTGTAACATGACACTTGGGACGATTTTCCTTGCAATTTTTGCTTCGGCAACGCGTTGCGAATCTTTGAATCCAAGTCAGAAACTCGCAACGCAAAATATTGCAAGTTGTTGCAACGTTGCGCGGAAAATCGTCGTTAAAAATCGTCTCGTGTAACACCGCCTTAAGGCTCATTTTCAACAGATACCCTCCAATGACAATTATTCTGACTACTTGATCTATTTGTCTAGAATCAAGATGTCCAACCCCTACGCTGATATTGAAGGACAGTCTGACGAGGTAGCTCAGCCCAAAGGAGACCGCTGTCCAAGGTGCGGAGACAGAGCGTACCACGCAGAATCCATCGCTATGGAGGGTTACAAGTTCCATAAGAGATGTTTCTCTTGTTTGGAATGCAAGAAGAAGTTAGACAGTACGAACGCATCTTCCCACGATGGTAAGTGAGAATATGACACAAACCCCCCTTCCTCTCCCCCCCCCCCCCCCCCCCCCCCGCCTCACTTCACCTATTCTCCACCTTTAGTTTAGTGATAAGACCTGAAACTTGCATTTGCCGCTGCAGTATTTTTATCAACTTAGAGTTCAAATAAGATACTGCTCTGCACAGTGTAGGCTCGTAACATGGTATATGGGATCAGGGATCAAGCTCCAAATTATGGCCAGGATCAGGGATCAGAGGCCAGGGCTTAGGGATCAAATGGGTGGGATCGAGGATCAGGGACATTGGGTCAGGATCAGGGATCAGCTCAGTTTTTTGCACCAAGGATCAGGGATCAAAAATTTCTAAAAATATGGGCTCAGGAATCAAAATTTCCGTAAAAACCCGGGATCAGTGAGACGAAAATATACCATGTTACGAGCCTGACAGTGTCTGTCGGCTCTTTTGTACTCTATGTACTGGGCTAGCATCGGTTGGCCTGTTGGCTGGTTGGTTGCGGGGGTTGTTTTTTATTTTTATCTAAAAATTTGAACCTTGTTTACTTTTGCACTGATGCAGTTCTTGTTATATTTGTAATCCCAAATCATAAGGATCAGTATATATTGGACTTCGCATTTGGTGAATTAGTACGTATTTGCATGGTCATTAGCCATTTTGGAATTGCGGAATCGCGTTGAATCATGGGACTGTTTTAGGGGACACTGTTATTCATCTGAAGATATGATAAATTGCAACAAATATAAGAGAATTAAGCAAAATTAAGCAAAATAACTATAAATAAACTATAAATAACTGCTACCATTTCGGGGTATTGTTGAGAGCACTCTTGTCGTTGTAATCGAAATAATTCTCATTTATTGCTCATTCTTATCAAAAGTACAAGAGTGGAAGCCATAAAGTTGCAAAATTCATCGTTACAATATATTTTTGCTCATACTTACATTAGTATTGAGTGATTCACCTCTCAACCCTCCCAACCCTCTTTCCAAACGTGTGAAGGGAACATGGATATTGTATATATATTGTATATATATACAAATTGAATCTCATTAGGTATACTGAATAAGTATGTATATTTGTATATTTGTGCAATCGAGTGTACAAATATATAAACTGAAAAATTTAAGCTTATAAACATGTATGCATCCCTAATATGGATATATTTTCTCAAATGAAATTTGTAAAAGATTGTATTCCAGTAACTTGTAATTTATGTATCTCTATGTGGTTGAAAATTAAATAAATGATAATGACGATGATGATGATGATGATGATGATGAATGTATATATATATATATAAATGTATTAATCGCTATACATTCTGTTTCAGGTGAGGTTTACTGCAAAATGTGTCACTGCGTTCGATTTGGAACCAAAGGCTATGGATACGGACTTGGAGCAGGCGCTTTGACAAGAACACAATAGATCGACTCACCCCACTCTAATCAGAATACAAACTTTTTACCACACGCTCCCCCTGTCGCACTCAAATCAATCAATAGACAACCTCGTGTGTTTTGATATTTGTACCACTTTTATGTTTTGTAAAGCTTAGCTACGCACCCCTCCCCTAGACGAGTTATATTTAAACATTTGTATAAGTAGAATAGTTCTGTTGTGATTATTTTTGTTTGTTTTTGATAAAGATTGTATGCATTTTTGGTGTTTGAAATAAAGATTTTGATACAGATTATATTTTAGTTTTGATAGATTTGTAGATGTAGATAAATCAGTCGGTGACGGACTAGGGAATGCGGAAGAGTAGAATAGTGAGATTCTCCTCATTCTCAATTCGCCCCTAAAACTAACATTTTCCTTGCGTCGCGTCTGTACACCAATAGATGCACAGATGACGTCAAGGGGTGAGATCAAAAACGTTCACTTGCAACAATATCAAATGGAGTGGAGCAGGAACCCATTGGGTGGAGTAACTGTTAGTCAGTCACCATTTCATGTGCATCAATTTAGAGTACATAGGCACGGAAAATGGAATTTAATTATTTTACATAATTATATTAACCGAAATATTTCAACTAATCAAAACGCCGGGAAAATTAATTTGTTGACATCCGTAAGTTTGTATTTTAAGCGCACACAGTTTCGTCCAATGACAGCTCGTATAATATTCAGAATATAGAATTTGCTAGTTTTGATAATAAAGTGTAATGATCAGGTGAACAGGATATGAAGTGAAATTAGGAACCAGCAGTCTCTTTTCTTCTTTTGTTGGCATCTAGACTAGAAGATAGCACAAAGACGGAGATGGAAGTCGACAGCGAGGGAGCCTAGTTTTATGTGTTGAGTCATTTTCTCTTGTTGAGAAGAATTCTAGCATAATCCACCTCGCCCTCACTTCGAGCTCTTTACCCTCAAAGTAAAATTTCCGTCTAAGTAAGAGAAAATTTGATATGATTATCAATAGTTGGAAGAAGCTTTGCAGTTGAACACCAAAACTTTTTTTGAAAAAAGTTCCAAAAGTTCCCTGCGAAAGGAAGTAAATTAGCCTTGGCTGAAATTACAGCTGGCTCGTAATCAGGCTCGCCATGCTAAGCCCTCCTTTTCTACTCTTTCGTATTTTTTTCCAACTCTGAAAACTGGTACAGTATCCTCGGATACCAAGAGGTAAACATAAGGCAAAAAGGTAAAGCACTATATTTAACTTCGGAAGTTCCTTCAGCTAGAAGCTGGTCTCCCAGGAAGCCGACGGTGCACTCATTCTACCCCCCTCTTTCCATCAGTGCTCATTTTTACGGCATTTAAAGCCAACTAAATCTACACAGAAAGGAAAAGAAGTCGAAACAGGGATGTGAGGTCACTGGGAATCGAACTCGGGACCTCTCGCACCGAGGGCCGCGCACTAACCAACTGTGCCATCCTTGCTCCGGAGGGGAAATGGAGAGGCATTTGGCAGAATCAATACACAAAACGATATGCAAATTCAATTACTGCGCTCCAGTGACTCGGTGAGGCAAGGATGCGATATGAGCATGTATACAATTTGTCTGCGCATGTCTGTGTTTTGAGCTTAAAATTCATTTGCATATCGAATGCAAGAAATTTTATGTTGACACGGAATATTTGGCTGGCTATCTCGTTCTTCAAAATTATGTTCAACTACCGAAATACTAAGACAACTGAAACATGAGCGGTCTACCTACCGCTAGTACGCTGTGGATGATTATCCAAACTGAAGGCACTCCAGATGGGAAAATATCGCGCGTCAAAGTCAGTAGAGAATTGTGAGAAGAACCAGAACTCCGCACTTTCGAGTAATATTGTGGGCGCTCAATTTATATGTAAGTTACGTTAAGCAGTGGAAGCCATTAACAACAAGTTACTGTGTAGATTAGACCCGATAAGAGTATTTTAGACTCCATCGATCGTTTAATAATTAGCCATGTTTACTGGAATGTCGTACTTTTTCGCTCAAAATTCTTGCAATTCACTTTCAAAAGTTTACATCTTAGACTGCGCCCCCAGCAAATTTATTTAGTAATTCGCTTTCTCCACGTTTCTTTCTTGCAAAACTGAGCTTTTTTAGTCCAAACTCGTGGTCCCTACATGTGATCTATCTAAAGCATTTTTGTGAACGTGTTTCCCAGCACGTTGTTTGCATGCAAATTTCAGCGATGAATTTATTGCTCTTTTATAAAGTATAAAACGCTGCTTCATAGACGACTTTCAAAAATGGCGGCCTAGTACATGAGAACGAGGCCACAAAGGCCTTGTTACCAGAAAATAAGCGTGGCGAAACTTCTATTGCTATCAAAGATGATGTGTTCCTCTTCCTTTTAAAATAACTATTTTCTGTGTATTTTACAGGATATTACTTAGGCTCACTTGATGCCATGATAATTTTGAGGCCTTTCTGGCCTCGTTCTCGTAAACAATGAGCCCGACATTTTTGAAAGTGGTCTATACGGCACAAACTGTATGCCTCACCATTTATAAAAATAGGTCATTTACTTCTAGATAAATGTTGCAGATTATAAAATATAGGCTACCGAATTTAGTCAATTTTAACAAGGCTTGAACCCGGCTGTAAACATTGCTTGAAATCACATGGAGGGACCAGGAGTTTCTACCAAGAAAGCTCTGTTTTACAAGAACGAAGCATGGAAAAGGCGTATTATTAAATAATTTTGCTGGGGGGCGCTGTCAAAGATGTATGCAAGAATCTTGCGCGAAAAAGTACGAGATTCCAGTAAACATGGCTTATTATTCAACAATCAATGAAGTCCAGAGTACTCTTATTGGATCCAATTCACACCGGTACCATGTTGGTAATAACATCCATTACTAAATTTACCTTATACATGAATTCAACGCCAACATTATAACTCGAAAGTACGGAGTTCTGGTTCTTCTCACAACTTTCTACTGACTTTGACGCGTGATATTTTCCCATCTGGGGTGCCTTCGAACTGGATAGTTATCCACAGCGCACTAGCGGTAGTTAGACTGCTCATGTCTTAGTTGTCTCAGTCGGGACTTACAAATCTGCAAACTTTGCAAAGTACTCTATACGTACACATGCAGAAAAATTCGCAAGATACTTTTTTCCGTATAAACATATATAAAATCATTTTATATATATATATATATATGAAGAATTGCAAACTTCGCAAATTTGTAACTACGGAGAAAATTGCAAACTTCGCAAATTTGTAACCACGGAGAAAATTGCAAACTTCGCAAATTTGTAACTACGGAGAAAATTGCAAACTTCGCAAATTTGTTAAAAAATTCAAATCTGTTAAATGACCGGTTCTCCACCCCTGTTTCCCTCCCAGGAAGGAGTAAAAGCGTGAATAATATTCATAAGGAATCTAATGGTGACAATATTCATATGGAGTCTAAGGACGATAACGATGTTAAAATTGTTAGGTTTTCTTTGCCCTTTAAGAACCAGAGCTCGGCGAATCTGGAGAAGGAGCAGTTGAAATCTTTGAGTTCTAACATCGGTATTGACATTCAACCTGTTTTTCGCAGTAAACCTATTCAACAGATTCTTCTACCTAAGGAAAAAAAGCCTGATTTCGTTATTAATCAATGCGTTGTGTATCATTTTCAATGTTGTCAGTGTGATTCTGATTATGCAGGCTTTACTACAAGGCACTTGCATCAATGCATCCAGGAACACCGGTATTCTGCCATAGGCAAACATCTTAATTCCATGGTGGTATTGACACTTCTAGTTTAAGTAGTCAATTTTCTATTCTTAGCAAGTGCCAGTCCAAGTTTGATTGTCTCCTGTATGAAATGGTTTTCATTAAGCAACTTAAGCCTTCACTCAATACTCAGAATGACTCCATTCAATAAGGTCAATAAGAAAGACAAAACACAGATTTCGCGACGTTTCGATGTCTCCGACATCATTCTCAATCGGTCTTTACTCCATTCAAGCTAAGCTTTTTACTTGATTGCGTCTCTAGCAGGGTTCCCAGGGGTCAGGGAAAAGTCAGGGAAAAACACAGTCAGGAAAAAGTCAGTGAAAAGTCAGGGAATTCTTTATTTGGTCAGGGAAATGGAGATTTTCACTTCAAGCCAGGGAAAAGTCAGGGAATTTTGTATAAGTAAATAAAAAATATTTGTTGTAGATGCTATTTTAAGTAAAGAAAAAACTTTCAAAGAGAATAAATTATTTGAAGCATTTAACAAACTGGTCATGTTAGTTACACCAACATTTTCTATTTTTTGTCTTCAGTGGAATACTCATATTATGATAAAAATGGCCTGGATACAACTTATAAGTTGCATTTAAAGGCAGCCATATTGGAAGTAACTTACAGTTCGGAACTGTTGTGTTTGAAACTGAGTTTTGGTCAGGGAAAAGTGAGTGAAAAGTCAGGGAATTTAATATTTCAGAATGGCTGGGAACCCTGTCTAGGGTAAACAGCATAACTTCACGCTTTATTTTTATTATATATTCGAGTTCTTTTTCATTTTCATTGCTTGATAATGACTTATGGCTGAGTCGAAACGTCGCGTTTTTTAAACTTTTTTTTTTTTTCATATTTTATCCCAATGTTTTATAGTAAAAATAATAACCCTATGAAGAGAATACCAAAACATTTTATGTATAAATGCATTAAAAATAAATTGCAAACTTTGCAAATTTGTACTTAATTACGGGGAAAATTGCAAACTTCGCAAATTTGTACTTACGGGGAAAATTGCAAACTTCGCAAATTTGTACCTACGGGGAAAATTGCAAACTTTGCAAATTTGTAACTACGAAGAAAATTGCAAACTTTGCAGATTACCTCTTGTTAACAATTTGCGAAGTTTGCAAATTTCTGCGTACAAGTCAAGAAAAATTTGCAAACTTTGCAAATTACCTGTAGTTTAAAAATTTGCGAAGTTTGCAAAATTTACAAGTCACGAAAAATTTGCAAATTTTGCAGATTACCTGTAATTTCAAAATTTGCGAAGTTTGCAAAATTTACCAGTCACGAAAAATTTGCAAACTTTGCAGATTTACCAGTTTCAGAGAAATATGCGAACTTCGCAGATTTACCAAGCATCAAATGAAATTTGCGAAGTTTGCAAATTTCTATTTAGGGATCATTTGCAAACTTCGCACATTTCTATCATCCGGCAAAATTCGCAAACTTTGCAGATTACCTGTAATTTATAAACTTGCAAAGTTTGCAAATTTCTACAAGGCGGGAGAGATTTGCAAACTTTGCAGATTTTTCGTGATTCAAATCTCGAGAAATTTGCGAACTTTGCAGATTTACCAGACTCCAAATTTGCGAATTTTTCCCAATCTGTATATATTATAAAAAATAATAATATATATTTTTTATACGGAAAGAAGTACTATGCGAATTTTTCAGCATCTGTACATATATAGAATTTTGCAAATTTTGCATATATGTTAATTCCCTGTCTCAGTATTTCGGTAGTTGAACATAATTTTGAAGAACGAGATAGCCAGCCAAATATTCCGTGTCAACATAAAATTTCTTGCATTCGATATGCAAACGAATTTCAAGCTCAAAACACAGACATGCGCTGACAAATTGTATACATGCTTGCGGATGATTTTTTATGTGATCAGTCGCCGTGTCGTGTTTAGACATATATGTTTTCAGCAATCTACAGTAGCAAATTATCCATTACCAGGGGCGAATGATTAAGTTCGCTGCCTTGAGCAAAAAATCTTTCTGCCATCATTCTTAGATTGAGTGGGAATTACTAAAATGTACTGAGTTAATTTCATTAATATATTCAAGTATGAGCTGTTTAGTCTTCAAGATTCAAACAGTTCCCGCACACATACTCCCTCCCCCGCTCCGAGGAAACTTTGGAACCAATCATGAGCAATCTTAAAAATTGCCCAAACATCACTCAACACTCCATCCCTGTATGCGTCACGCAAAGTCATACAACGGCTTCATTGCCAATAAATTATACCAAATACTTGCCCTAAACGAACAATTATCGATCAAAATAGGCAAGCCAATGTATCATCGATAACTTTCGGCAAATATTCATTTTTTCCAGATTTCCAACGCATAGTTTTGAGTTTTATTTCCCTTTCTTTGATTTACGTGCATCATCTTGGCATGGGCTCGTGACAAAATCCGGAATGTAATCCAACACACAAAAATATCAACCAATCACAATGGGTCTTATAAAGTCGAATGTCTCCAGACTGTCGACGGTCCCCGTCCAGCAGGGGGAAGCTTTGCGCAAGGAATGTTCGTCTGCCTTTCAAATCTGCAAAAACATTTGCACACGATAAATACTTGTAGCTGAAGTTTCTTTTGCTGCAGTTCCCCCCTCCCTCGGCTGTTTGGAACCGCCTTTGAAGTAAGAGTTTACTGTTGGGGCTCAACTTGAAACTCACAGTCCTCCTTGGTCTGAGAGCTCTGCAGTACACGAATTGACTAGCAGCAAGAGATCTTCTAGAAAGGTATTGATCTAATAATGCATGATTGTGTACTTATGAAGTTCTTTAGGTTTCTAAAGTTGATAGTTGATTTACAAAGTGGACTGTTCTTGGTAGTTTAATATTGATTTTATGTATGAACTGATCGATGCTTAATCGTTGTTAATACCCTAAGACCGTTTGAACGTAAAAATGGATAAACGAAACGATATATCACTAGCAGATCGGCTTGTTTGTCGCTTGTAGAGATAACTAATTCACTAGACTTTTGAGAACTACTACATCTGGTTCAAGGGCCAGCGCCCAAGACATTTATATTGGAGTCGATCACTGTTGTGGAAAGCTGAATGATTCAACAAGTTGTTTAACTAATAACAGTAATATTGCTGAAATTTTGCTTGGACAGAAAATTCAGAAGACATTTTTACACAATTTGTTTGCGAGGTACTTTATTGACTTGAGGCAACTCGATTAGATAACTGCATGTGAAATCAAATTCCTGAAATTCTTGACCAAATGGCGACTTAATTATGTCGTAAATACATATTAGTTTGCTACCTAGTTTTGTACACTCCAAAAGCACTTTTTCTTGCTTTGAAAGCTCGCGGGAAAATTCTGTTTTCCTGATCTCGCAATCTTCAATATTCCTTGCATCTTGCAAAGCTGTTATTTGCAGTTCTCCGTTTTTCGTCACTGTGAATTATGCATGAATGGTTTTTGTGGGGTTTTTGTATTCAACTTTATTGATATTGAAATCTATAAACCCGATTGGTATTTGTCATTCAACTCTAAGCACTTTAGATTGTAACGTCACGAGGAAAATTCCTCTTCAAAGCTTGTATGTCCATTCAAATGGAACCTTTGAAACTTTCTACGCTTTCTGAAAAATTATAACATTGAAGGAAATAGAGAATGTTAGTTGTAGCTTATTGTATTGTAATGTTTCAGTTTAATTTTAACGAGATTTGGATTGTAGTTTGTACAATTATCTCAGAAATGCGATATGTCGGTCAGACTATTGGGTGTGTTGTTCTTGAGTAGAATTCTGTTTCCAAAACAAGAAGTTTTACACAACTTTTAAGCTCTTTCTGTCTTGATTGAATATCTTTAGATAGTTAGCAGTGAGCTGTTACTAGAATTTTCCACATTTGTTTAATTTTGAGACAAACAACAGGTAATTGTTCTGACAGGCAACCAAATGTTTCCTAGCGTACGCTGACAGCTTTACAATAGCCATAGCCTTTGACCTAGGAATAATCACAATCACAAGGTATTGTCCAAATTTGGGCCTACAATACCCTTCTTTCGTTCTCGAAACGGCGTGTTTGTCGGTTTGTTGTGTAGCGTGTGTTTTGCGGTTTTTGAGGGAGGAAACCCAGATTGCTAACATCTTTTCATCTCAGCTCAAAATATGTCTTTGGAGCCATATTAAGTCGTGATGTATTGGTTCATGTAATGAAATCTATTCCAACACGTTCAAACAAAATAGATTTACAAAGTTTAGATCCTTCTAGAAAGATAAAGTTATTTGATTAATTAAATATCACTTAATTAATACAACCATAATTGCTTTTCCTATGAAGGTCAAAACAAAACCCTGTTGTATTAAAACTGTATAAACTCGTTCTCGCAATAAATGTCTATGTCTACATTCAGTACTAGGCCTACGAGACACGAATTTTACTTTGTAATTTGTAGCCTTTTAGCCACGACTGTAACTGTCTTATTCTGACGATTTCGCTAGAACTTCCTCGTATGACTCAGAAAATATGATTAACAGCTAGAGTATGCGCTGTACAGCTTTTATACCATTTGTACCACGTAATCTTTTGGTAGATAATGTTTTGTGTGTTTAAGAAATTCTTCTTGCGTTCAGTTGTACCTAATATTAGCTTTTTAACATCACACTGTAATGGTTAATCTGGCTCACAATTTTTGATACAACCAACATAACTTAATGTTAGTTTATGATTGGATTTAGACTGATTACTCTAGGGATAGTTGCAGTATAAATGTTCATAAGCTGAATATCACTACGTGGCATTTATCTGTCAACGTACAAAGCCAGTATCAGTTTATTTCTCTAGAACTCTTTTGTATATAATTGGCTCATATTCATTAATTCATTCTCTCTTTCACTTCCACAACCACTACCACCACTACCATAACTACTTCCACCATCACTCACTACTACTACAACTGCTACTGTCGCATATTTGGCTTTGTAAATAGTCGACACTATCATAGATATAATTATTCGTGTCGTTGTTACGCAGACGGAATAAACGAAAGTTTTTTGTGGATGTAATTCAAGTTATCGCGATTTTTAGGAAAAAACCTTTTTCTAAATGTCTTAAATTTCGTTAATTGCTCTGTTTAGGAAGTAATAAATTGTTTGTCATTCGACTCCTACTATTGGTATTGTTAGTCTGTACAGCCAGGCTCTCAAAAGGGGAGGGGGAGGGCAAGGGACTGGGGAGGAGGAATCATGGAAACCTCATACAATTTTGTCCCAGTTTCTGTGTGAAGCAATGTTTTTTGTTTGTTTTTTGTTTTGTTTTGTTTTGTTTTGTTTTGTTTTGTTTTGTTTTGTTTTGTTTTGTTTTGTTTTGTTTTGTTTTGTTTTGTTTTGTTTTGTTTTGTTTTGTTTTGTTTTGTTTTGTTTTGTTTTGTTTTGTTTTGTTTTGTTTTGTTTTGTTTTGTTTTGTTTTGTTTTGTTTTGTTTTGTTTTTGTTTTTGTTTTTGTTGTGGCACCAGCAATGTATTAGGTTTCATTGAATAATGTGTTATCTTTCAGTCATAATGTCTGATGACGAGCAACAAGAACAACAATCTGCTCAGCCTGATTACGGCGAGTCTGACCAAGTAGCCAAGCCTCAAGGAGACCGCTGTCCAAGGTGTGGAGACAGAGCGTACCACGCTGAGTCTATTTCTATGGAAGGCTACAAGTTCCATAAGAGATGCTTTTCTTGTAAAGAGTGTAAGAAGAAACTAGACAGTACAAACGCATCGTCCCATGCAGGTAAAGAAGTAACTTAATAAAACTGACGATTAATACACGGTCACGTGACAAAGGCCATGGCCATGAATGGCAGGGACAATGAAGACGAATTTAATTCCTCAGAAGGAAAGAGTATTTCTTGTTCTTGCCGTCAGATATGTTTACGTGATTACATAGACCAATTAGAGTGTATTAAGGTAATGATGGTTGGTATAGTAACTTTTTTAACTCAACAACCACCAATTAACGAGTTAATCAATTAATCTACCTTGTATGTAAACTTACACTGATATCAAGTAGATCTGCAGAATTTCTGTATGGTTTTATGTAAACTTACATATCAGGTAGATCTGCCCAGCTATAAATCAGATCAACGAGCTGCTCGCTACTAGAGCCTTCCATAGCTCAGTGGTTAGAGTATTGGACCGGCAATCCGAAGGTCGTGGGTTAAATCTCGGATTTTTCTGAGTCTTAATTTCACACTCAATGAAGCATACATTTATTACTGACATCTTTCCGAGTGACAACGTTTTTTTGTCTCCAGGCGAAGTCTACTGCAAAGCTTGCCATTGTGCCAACTTTGGTCCCAAGGGGTACGGATATGGACTTGGTGCGGGAGCTCTGACGAGGACACAATAATTCGACTTACTCCACCCCTAGTCAGCAGTTCTCTACTAGTAGAAGTTACTGTGGCACTTTGTCCTAGATACTTATTGTAATAAATGTGATTTTATAGTACCTTAAATATTTCCATTGGTTTTTCTTATTTTCCGATTTGTTATTGATTATTGTCCATTTGGTTCGTGTTTGATCAATTTCTACAGATTTTCTATTGATTGACATTGATAATTCATGTAATACCGTTTTCCTGTCTATTTTGATTAGAATAAATTAAAATTCCTATATAATGTTTGCAATAATTATACCATTTGCATAGGTGGGGAAGGGGCAGAGCTAACTGAAAAATACGTCTGGCGCTTGCTGGTCGTGCAGTATGAAAGGCGTGATAGGCAAAAGGAAATTAAACATCTAACCAGTTTTCACAGACTAAGGGAGATGTCAAAATACAACACAACTGCTATATGAGATCCGTTTGGGAAAACAGTAAATAAAAATTTTGCCTCTTCTGTTCTCTTCTCTTCTCTTCTCTTCTCTTCTGTTCTCTTCTGTTCTCTTCTCTTCTGTTCTCTTCTCTTCTCTTCTCTTCTCTTCTCTTCTCTTCTCTTCTCTTCTCTTCTCTTCTCTTCTCTTCTCTTCTCTTCTCTTCTCTTCTCTTCTCTTCTCTTCTCTTCTCTTCTCTTCTCTTCTCTTCTCTTCTCTTCTCTTCTGATATTTTCCCTCTTCTCTTTACCCTTCTCTTCCCTGTCTTTGTCTTCCATTCTCTTTTCTTCTCTTCACTTCCCTTCTCTTCTTTTCAAAATTTATATTTCGAAACTTGTGCGCACCTCCTGGCGACGCTACTGCAATGGAGTTTTACTTTCTTTTAACGTACAACAACAAATTACACGCATAAAGGACCCTCTTAATAGGTATACATTTCAGTAGGTTAAATTGATGATAGTTGTCTGCATTCGAGAAGATATTTCAATAGGTGTCAATGTCACAGAGGCTCGCCTTAGGGAGCTCGTTCCGTCAACACGGATTTTCCTAAATTCCAGCAATATCATTCGTTCCTTTGATATATTTGAATTTACAACCCTCGAAAATCCTACATACCCCATAGTCCATTGCAAGCTTTCAGCTTTTCGATTTTAAATCGCACTGCATTGCGAGGGAAGACGTCACTTGGAATCAATCGGCGATCAGTTAGCAGTGCACAAACTCTATAAAAAGATCAGGTGAGTCGGTGTTGAATTGTAAAGTCTTTGCCTATTCAAGAACTGCGACCTTTCAAACAACGACAGAGTGTGTTTTTTGGATGTTCAATTTATTACTTTTTCTCTATCAAAATGTTACTGGTTTTTTTGCTCTGTGATAGCTCTAACAGTTGTAATTCTTAGGTAAAGCTTTAGTTCTAATTTTCGTTAATGAACTAAGAATTCGTTACAGTTGCCGTAATCAAAAGCAAATACCTATTTCCGAACATGAATTGATTATTCATAAATGAGTTGACGACTTAAGCATTTTCAAACCTGACTTTTTAAACCAATTTTTCTTTAATTTGCACAAGCAATACTATATTTCCAACCCTTTATCAATAAACTTTCTACCACATAGCTTTTATTGATAAAAAATGTTTTTAAAAACTACTAGAAATGAAACAGACTTTTTCGAGCCATTCTGTTAGCTAAGAAGGTTTGCCAATCAGATATCTGTGTAGGTGTGGCATGCTCATTGAACCTTGTACAATGGCACTGTTTTACTTTTCTAAAGCATTTCCTACCTCATTGCTTTGGTTTTTAGTTTAAAAGTAACAGTTTTCTTCTTCTAATGCCATAGAGAAAATATTTTTGTCTTTAGTTCAGAGGGTTCAGTAGTTAAAGTGTGAGCGCTACAAAGTATACGTCAAGTACCACTTACACACACTGCATGATAATAAGCCCCAAGCGTGACGACGTTTTGACCCCCTCTGTGTGTTTGTATTCTCGAAGGAATATAACATTTGAATATGAAAGGCTCTTGAAAAGGTTCAGGTATAGAGAGGGGGTCAAAACGTCATCATGCTTGGGGCTTATTGTCAGCTACTAAACTGAAAGAGTACTTTTCATGTTTCTGTCATTTGCTAGATACATGTAGCTAGGAAATTCAAATTTCTTATACCATATTACTGTATTTAAAGAACGTAACCAAAGACGACAGTCCGGTATTAACACCACACTTTATCTTTTTCTCGATTTTCCTTTCATCGGAACATTTGCCAGTACAGCGCTTTTGTTTTTGCTGTCCCCAAGAACTGAAAACAAAAAAGTTCTTCTGGCTGCCAAGGAAAATTCGTCTGAATATAAACAGTGGCTTTGTCGCGAGAATTGTGTAGTTGTCCAACGCTTACCTTTTACCTTCGTGGTCCAGGTTCAAGTTTGTTTCGTGTTTTGTTTTCTTCTTTGCACCGAAGACTTTTTGTTCTCCGGGTTCCCTTAAGTTTAACCTTTTATGTATAGAACACTCAGTGTAGTGGTACTGAGTGTGGAGTGATTGTCACTGTAAAGCCCCATCAGAAGGGCGTTGAACGAGCCTGAGGTCACTGCGAATCGAATTCGGCATCTCTCGCAGAGAAGACCGTGCACTGACAAACTTAGCCCGGGGGGGGGGGGGGTTCTTCGGGGTCAAAACGCTAGGGATGATCGTCGGAAACCTCCAAAACATACCCTAAAAATACCCAAATGCCAAAATTTTCGACCCTAAAAAATACCTAACAGCTCAAAAATACCCCTAAAAAATACCAAAAAATCAAACAAATTGATTTTAACGGTGTTCTAAGTAAGTAAAAAAAATCGTCTCGTTTATTTTGTACCCCTAAAAAATACCATCATTTCTGAAAAACCTTGGATTTTCTCTGACGACCCCTAAAAAATACCAAATCGGCGATTTCAACCCCTAAAAAAATACGACGATCATCCCTAGCACACCAATATAGGGAGTACCCCCCCCCCCCCCGGGCAACTTAGCCATTGTGCAGCAGGGGTGGATCTAGGAATTTGAGTGGGGGATACATTTTATATCAATGGATTCCTTGTTGCTTGTTTCTTTGAACAAACGGCCATGAACTGAGTCCTGGACGCGTTGCTTAACTCCACATGTCATGATGGATGTGAGTTAACAGTAGTTCGTTCATACATTTATTCATTGCTGCTCATTTTGCTCGGTGAAATAAAATAAATAAATAAATAATCTTCTACAGCAGATTCACATAGTGGCTATTCTTCTGCTGGCATTCACACTCACTGCCTCTACATTGAATATTTTGCATACATCACTCAACTCACATGTTGATTTTTGCCGAGGGAATAAAAACCGGAGAACCCGGAGAAAATCTCTCGTGGCATGGTAGAGAACAACACGTCAAACAAACTCAATTCACATGTGATCCGATGTCCGATATTCGCTCATCCCAACTCGTACGACTCTGCAAAACTGGCCGTTTGGAGTTTGAGTACCAGTTGTATTGCTCAGTCCTCCTAATGTAAGAAGAACGTATTTTGAAAGTTGATTAACAGCTACGAACGATTTACAAACAGCCAAGTACAGAACTAAAGAACTAAACTTAATATTTTCTATAATGCACAATTATATAATTCCTAGTTTTTTTGTATTTCTATTGCTATAAAAGGAGTACACGTCACTTGGGACTGACGGATGAAAGTTTCCTCCTCCTGCACAGTTTACTCGTATGTCTATTTATATTTCACAGCTTTCATTTATTTACTTTCATTCTTTTGTACTCTACTGTTATATAGCTATAATTTTACTTTGATTAATATTTGTAACCATAGTAACGAATAAACTAAACTAATCTACACCTAGTATTTAGATGCATCATGCGCATGCTAACTAGTCGTTCAATAAAGCACTAAATTTGTTATAATTATTTCATATTTTTTATTGTTTCAAGTCGATAGAGTTTTTATAGCCGTTTTAATTTATTAAAATAAATTCCTGTTATTTGCTGTTAGATCAAAATGCCCCAAGACGTTTGTCCTCGATGTAGCGGCAAAGCCTATCACGCCGAGTCAGTAGTTTTCGAAGGCCAGAATTGGCACAAACGATGCTTCTGTTGTTTAGATTGCAAGAAAAAATTAGACAGCACAACTTGTGCTTTCCATGAAGGTATGTATCCCTTAGGGAGGTAGAGATGTTCCTTGGTCAGCTCCCGTGGGGAGGTAGTGATATTCAGTGGTATCCCCTTTGGGGGGTAGTGATATCCAGGGGTATCCGCTTGGGGAGGTAGTGATATCCAGTGGTATCCCCTTTGGGGGGTAGTGATATCCAGGGATATCCATTTGGTAAGGGAAGCGATATTCCTTGGTCAGCTCCCGTGCGGAGGTAGTGATGTCCTTTGGTATCTCCTTGGGGAGGTAGTGATAATCTTTGGTATCCGCTTGGGGAGTTAGTAATATCCAGAGATATCTACTTGGGAAGGGAAGAGATATTCCTTGGTCAGCTCCCGTGGGGAGGTAGTGATGTCCTTTGGTATCTCTTTGAGGAGGTTGTGATGTCCTTTGGTATCCCCTCGGGGAGGTAGTGTACTTCTTTGGTATATCCCCTGCATGGTGATAAGGTATTGATATCCTTTGGTATCCCCTCGGGGAGGTGGTGTACTTCTTTGGTATATTCCCTGGTGATAAGGTAGTGATATCCTTAATTTGTCATTATTTTGGGGAGGAAGTGATATCCTTATATGGATCCCCTTGGGGAGGTAGTGATATCCTTTGGTATCCCCTTGGGATGTAGTGCTTTTCTTTGTTAAACCCCTTGGGGAGGTAGTGTTTTTCTTTGGTATACCCCTTGGTAAGGTAGTAATATCCTTTGGTATCCCCTTGGGATGTAGTACTTTTCTTTGTTAAACCCCTTGGGGAGGTAGTGTTTTTCTTTGGTATACCCCTTGGTAAGGTAGTAATATCCTTTGGTATCCCCTTGGGATGTAGTGCTTTTCTTTGTTAAACCCCTTGGGGAGGTAGTGTTTTTCTTTGGTATACCCCTTGGTAAGGTAGTAATATCCTTTGGTATCCCCTTGGGATGTAGTACTTTTCTTTGTTAAACCCCTTGGGGAGGTAGTGTTTTTCTTTGGTATACCCCTTGGTAAGGTAGTAATATCCTTTGGTATCCCCTTGGGATGTAGTACTTTTCTTTGTTAAACCCCTTGGGGAGGTAGTGTTTTTCTTTGGTATACCCCTTGGTAAGGTAGTAATATCCTTTGGTATCTCCTTGGGGAGGCAGTGATATTCCTTGTTGATTCCCCGTGAAGGAGGTAAGGATATCTTTTGGTCTGTCCCCGGGGGAGGGGGAAGAGGTTAGTGATGTCCATTGGCATCCCCTCGGGAAGGTAGTGATCAGTTTTTTCTTTTTTTCGTGTTTTTTTTTTCCTTTTTTCCCCCTTCCTTTTTCTTCTTTTTCTTTTTCTTTTATTGTCTGGTCTCCTAGGAAAAATCTCGCCCTCTTATTGATCCGCGAGTAGTCCGGATTTTTCTATCTCTGACTTCGGTCCACGGGATGATGAGGGTTCCTGACCGCTCGTGAGAATCCATAACAGATGTGTCGAACGTTCACGATAAAGATGGACAAAAACGCATTCAAGCCGTTAAGAATTTGTAGAAGAGCACGTTGTTTTGTGTCTTGTTAATCGAGCTTTTGGCCTGAAAAGACCAAAAGTTTTGTTCGGCGATTTGTCCATCTCGGGCTTCCTTACAAACAGGGGTGTACAGGGATTTTTACGTGACGCGTGATCAAACTTTTTCATTTTTCGTGATTCGGGAATCGAAAAAAACATTTCTCCTGATTCGTGAAAGACATTGTTTATGTGCCACGAGAAAAACAGAAATAATTGTTCGAGATGCGGGATTTAGCTGTCTGTTTCTTCGTTAATCAAATTGTCCCAGGTCTGCGCTTTTTAGTTATTCAATCTCAAAGCGCTTATGTAACGTAAAGAATGCATGAACGATGTACTTAGAGCATAAGTAATAGTTGTCTTTCCTTTTATTTTGGTAATATATCAGACAGTTGTCCGTGATTCGTTATTTGACGTTTTCATTTTCCGTGAATCGTGCCGTGGACCCCCTCCCCCTCCCCTGTTCGCCCCTGTACAAAGCTTTGCCCAGCGCTATGAAGATCGTCATGAGAAAAATTGAATTTGGAATGAGTCCACACAATGCAAAGGCAGATAATGTTTTCCACATCGAAAAATTCACTAGAAGCTACATATGAAAACTCTGTCCTACTTCAATCAGTTTGTGTTTTTATTTAGGTGAAGCGTACTGCAAGGGTTGCCATGGCAAGCATTTTGGACCCAAAGGCTATGGCTTTGGAGGTGGGGCTGGCGCCCTAACAAGAACCCAGTAGAAGACAGACCAGCAACAGAGCGATATTTCGTTAACAAGTTTTGTTTGAACTTTTTATTGATAAAGCTTTAAGAAGCAACAAAAGAAAACATGTGATTCAGGATCATGTATTCAATGAATAAATAACTGTAATTGTCTGATATCATTATCGTTAAGTTCGCTCTGATCTTGAACTGAAAATTCTTTGAATTAGAAATATATAGCCGATTTCAAGAAAATTGGTGTTTCAGTTTAATAAGATGCCAAATTTTTAGGAATAGGCCATATGCACTAACAGGTCACGTGACCCTATCTCCCCTAAATCAAGTGAAACCGTCAAAATGAAGGCCAGAAATAGAAAGAGCAACTCGATATCAGTAAAAATGCAAATTTTCAGCTCATAATATATAATACAGGAGAAATGGCAGTAAATTTAATTATTTTCTTAAGATTCGTTTGGAAAAACGCGTTGGATGGCAAGCTCATGCCATCCAATGCGCTTTTCCGAACGAATCTTAAGAAAATATCTTATCTTAAATTTACTGTCATTTTTCTGTTATTCATCTTATAAACTGAAACTTTGCACTTTTACTAATATCGAGGTGCTCCTTCATTTTTTGGAGTCCATTTTGATGGTGCAGCTTGATTTAGGGGAGATAGGGTCACGTGACCTGTTAGTGCATATGGCCTATTTAACGATTAATTTGCTAGTGTGAATTTAGCTTAACTAGATATAGGAAAATATATATGAAAATATACGAGTACTTTTTGTTATGGTCTTAAAAACTTAACTTCAATGTTGTACTTCCAGATATAAATGTGTATACCTATTTGCACAAGCCAGGGAATCCTACATAGCACTCAGTTGATGTAATATATTTATAAAATCTATTGCATTCTATTGCCGTTTTATCTATTGTTTTATGCGTTATTCATTGTATTTTTATGAATACGGTCGTTTGGAAAAACGTTGTCGCTGAAGGGCTTCGCGTCTACGCGACCAGACCGAAAAGGAATATGGGTAGAAATCAGTGAAGCGCTTGAGCTCGCGCTGTTTCTATTTTAATTATTCATCATGTATCAAGCATACAGCGAAGATTCAGTATGCTGGCAATGGTTTGGATAACAAATTAAAAGTCCTCGCAAAAAAACTGAAAAAAACTCTCTCACTAAGAAAAAAACACAACTGCTCTTGTTATGTTTTCGCAGAGCTCGAAGGCACACATTTATTCGAGCTGCATATTCTCCATGATTATGTCATAACTATATTTAGCGTGAGATAAACAATAAGTGCTTCAGTGGTTTTTACCCATGTTCCAGTTCGCGCTAGTCGCGTAGTCGCGGAGCAGGTCAGCGACAACTATCACATCAACTGCGTGCTACATAGGTTCTCCCATTTGCACTAACCCTAACCCTAACCAGTTGGCCCTTTCAAAATTATCAAAGCTAGAAGCTGATACCGAAATTGCTCCTGGGCACACTAGTAATATTTGGATTTTGATGTTTTATCTATGAATTCGCTACATAATAGCGTTTGCAATACCAAGAATTTGTCTGAGTCCCTGTTAGAGATACCATGTACACACGCTTCTTTAAAGTCACCTAATCAACAGGTTTCCCAATGTTCATTTCGTTCAGGTTTCAGCTTCTATGTTTTGAAGGATCAAACATTTACCCAACGTTAAAGTTTTCGCAATTTTTCTTAAATTTCAGGCTTTTATGTAAGCAACCTGAAAGCAACAACGCTGGCATCAAAATATAATAGTTTCGCTTTGTTCACTCAATTGTTCACACGTGCGCAGACGTCTTACACTAGTGTTTGTTTGTGCAATAGTGCAGTTCCAACAGGAGGGCTACAGGAGGGAATTTTGCATGCGCATGTGCAGACATGCTTCGCGGAACACGAGTACACAGCCAGAGTAGTAAGAATACTTCAATGTTTACCTTTTTATCACGGATCTCATGTTTTCTGCCTAATTTACCGGTACTTCCAACATCATAAAAGAAGATGCGATTAGTTTATCCGTGCTGGTCATCTAATATGATGAGATAAGAGATTAGTTTTCTTCCTGAACAAAATGGAATTTTTCATGCCGAAGAAAACACAGTACGGATTGACACGGCTGCCTTGGATGCCCATACAACACAACTAAAACACTCTCAAATATCCAGTTCCTGATTACATCGTGGAGAAATCGATACACATGGCAAGAGTTTATTAATATTGGAATACCCTTGGCAACTTTAACTGTCATCGACATTTTATATATACAGCAACAAACTCCTTGTTTTGACATCGATCACTCTGAAAATAGGTAGCATCTCCACCTTCAGTGTTGGTTTATTATTGCCAGGTATCCTTCTTCATTTTAGAAATGCTGCTTATTTCAGAATGAAAAATGTTCTTCAAGTTGTATTTTCATCGTTTCTGGGAGGGTTATGTAGCATATAGAGAAAGTACCTCTTCCTTTCACGACAAGCCGCTTATCAAGATTCGTCAGTTGCCATTCTTTTGATTTGTCTTGGGCAGTACTGCTGTTCATCTCAAAGGAAGAAAGATATTTTAGATATCGGGCTTATATATACAAAGTTTTCAATCAATTTTTTGTACTCCGTCTTTATTTTCTTGCATGAATTAATTTACAGTGAAATGTTCTCAGTTTTGCTCTTACTCAAAATCGAAATTGAGCTTGCAATAATTCTAATCAACAATAACAGTGTTTTCAAGTAATGTTAGTTTGATGTCACACAAAATCGCCAAAAACCTAAAAACTTAATGTTTTTTTGCAACTAATTTATGCAAAAGTTCTCCTCTACTGTCAGTTGAAAGCCCTTTGTTGAGCACGCTGAAAAACATTGCCTACAAATTCATTTCTGTGTAAAATATATACAGATTCTATCATTGATTAATTTGAAAAATAATAATAAATATTTGCGTAGAAGAATGTTTTTCCGCTTTTCCGAAAGCTAAGTCGCAATTGTTTTTCTAAACGTAGAGCATATACACATTTCCTCGCTCGTTGACTTAGTCCAAAAATACCGCCGCAGCTGGAAATCTCTTCGATAACTTGAACCTGACTTCGCTTTGTCCAATTTTGTTGCGTACTGAGCACGTTTTGGAGATAAAAAGTTTAAATAACCTCTGTCGCCTACGATCACATTGTTATGCATCAGCGGGTGCGTGCATGCGGGCGTAAGTTTGATATGTTTGTGAATTGCTACAGTCATTTCATACTAACGGCTTTTTCATGTAATTCCAAAAGTTCCCAAACTTAAAAACAATTACCATGTCTGGAAAGAGCAGTTTGAAGGATATAAGTTGAAAAATCAAGGAGATACGAATTTTCAAAAAACGAAATTTTGTATGAAAACACTTACAGTTATGCAAGAGATACAAACAAATTTCGATTTTTGAAAATTCGTATCTCTGATGTCTGTCATCACTCTGCAACATTCAGTACGAGCGTGCAATGTTGCAGAGAAAAGTTCAAACTTTTGAACTTTCTGCAACAATTTTTTGTTGCGAGACATCGTTGCTGCCTATGTTGCCAGACATGATACACTCGGCAATTTCGCTCTCGCAACAAAATCCCTAAAATTGCATTGCAAGCGCGAGAAAAAATTGCAGCGTGTATCGCCGGCTTTAAAGGCTAACATTCCGTCTATGGCCTGGCGGCTTCACGACTTATGTATGGCGTTCTTTAAGCAGATGCAAAACCCGCAACACAAACTACATCATCTCGTCCCACAGCAGTATCACAGCATCTACGCAACAAGATCACAGAGTAATAAAGGGTTATTAACCGAGCGCGAGGTCTGTACGGGAAAATATCAGACCGAGGTCTTGACAGTACGGACCGAGCCATAGTCCTGATTTCCCGTATAGACCGAGCAAGCTCGATTAATAAATTGTTTATTATATGGCTATTTTCCTCGCTGTATCGACAAAAATCAATCGATTGCCATGGAAACGGTCCAAGATGGGAAAATATCAGACCGGAAATCAGCCAATCAGAGTGCGCGTACTATCATAGCCATATAATAAAGGATGTTACGAAGTTCCTCCTACCCGTACTAAAAGTGCTGGCAACTCATTTATCATCCAGGCAACCCGACAATATAATTGTGAACTGTTCAAAAGAACCCAGTAAATAATTTATATGTGTATATAGTTTAATACATTCTTTTATAACATAGGTAATATATAACGCGCGCTCTGATTGGGTGATAAGCGCGCGCGAGCGTGCGTCCAAAACTCGATGGACAGCACGCTGACGTCAATGTTTCCTTTTCTTACAGCGCGCACTACAGCGCGCGCCATGTATGGAGAACTTTGAAGGTCATCAGTATTTTTATTTAGGTTAAACGTGCGGCTTATTTCGTTTGTCGATGTTATAAAAGAAATGGTCAACACTCAGCAATGCGTCCATTGAGTTATGGATGCACTTGGTCGGCTGCTAAGCACTCGAGAAGCTATAGTCGCACTCGGCTACGCCTCGTGCTACTCTTACGCTTCTCTCGTGCTTAGCAGCCTCCCGCGTGCATCCATAACTCAATGGACGCACGCTGAGTGTTGACCATTTCTTCACCATACATGGCGCGCGCTGTAAGAAAAGGAAACATTGACGTCAGCGTGCTGTCCATCGAGTTTTGGACGCACGCTCGCGCGCGCTTATCATCCAATCAGAGCGCGCGTTATATATTACCTATGTTATAATATTTATTTATTCACTTACTATTACTATATGTATGATTATTATATATCTATTACTATTATGTATGATTACTATTCAGAAAATGTGCCTGTTTCGTTCAGTTCCTATTTTGTCCAAGTTAATCAAAAGCATAGTTATAATACCAGATTGACCACGAAATCCAGCTATTCGTTGCCAAAAATCACAACCAATTACGGTAAATTTAATATGAAATATTCTGGTGTTAAAATTTGGAATTAATTCTATGAATGAATCTACTAAGAACTTGAGTGAAACTAAATTTAAAGAAATTCTCTGTAAAAATATACTTGATTCCTATCATGACAGTGTTTAGTTACAACACTGACATCATTCGAAGTTCGAATGTTACATCTATAAAAATGTCCAGCCATTATTCCATCGTTTTTCTGATTATAGTTATATTTCATTTCATAAACTCTAGCTTATTTTTGATCCATTTATCTGTAATTTTTCTTCTCGTTCTTTCTCTTTCTTCACTTTTAAATGTCTATTTGTTTGTTTGTTATTTGTGATTGACTAATAAGGAAATGTACATTATGTATAAATTAAGCTATCTACCTGGTTAACCCCCAAGGTTATTGTAGATAGCTAGTACCTGTAAGCTTGTTAAATGTAAAATGTAATTTAAATATTAAAGGGTTATTAACCTTGTTTGCTCGGTCTGTGTATGGGAAAATATCACAGTACGGACCGAGCGCAGCAAGGTCTGTACAAAAAGACCGAGGTCTGATGTTTTCCCATACAGACCGAGCAAACAAGGTTAATAACTTTTATAACATAGCTACAATCTTACGCGCTCTCTGATTGGCCAGAAAGCTATGAACTATTTGCCCATGGGCTGCACTGCGCGCGCGACACATATAACGCGCGCTCTGACTGGCTGAAAAATCTATGAACTATTTCATTATGGTCTTAAACTCAATGTTTACTTGTTCTGCTATTTTCAACATTAGCAAGCACAAAATCTACGCATTTTTTACTTATTAAAGAGCATCTAGGATTTGTTGTCAGTTGAAGAAAATTGCTGATGAAGTGCACGCACTACACAACATGCCCGTGCTAAAAGTTTTCTTCTCGAGATTTTATTTATTTTACTGAAAAAAGCAGCTTTGTAAAAAACAGTTATTGAAACTTATTTTCTCGCGAGGTTTTCCATTTAATCGGTAAAGGCCTCAGTAAAGACATGCACGGCACAGGGTTACTTTGGTAAGGCCTGGTAAGAAAATGTCAGAAGACCAGAAAAGCATCAAGAATGTGTGTTATTTTGCCTAACGGGCTCGTGGCGACAAACAAGCACTAAACGATCGTAAACGAAATTTATCATCTTGCCAAATACAGAGAATTTTGCAACTAATTTGCTATCAGAGACACATTCGTGAACATGATATATACAAATCACAAGATGGTGCAGGATAGGGGGAAGGTGGTAGTCAGGATAAAGTAATGTGGAAGGGCGAAAATTTTGTGTTTTTTTTAGTTACGTGAAGTTCTACTTTGCTCACAATGTCGCTACGTCAAGTAACTAGGAAAGTAATTCTGCGCAATCTATAGAAAAACTACGTAATTTGGACTTCGGCACATTTTTGCTTGCTTTTTGTGGCTTAGTCGGTTAATGGGCTGCCTACTAAACTGCAGCTTCACAGTTGTTCGATCAGCAGTGATCTTACATACTTGTCTCGACGTCTTTCTCGTCCATGTAACTCAGTGAGAGCTTAGAATATCCGTAAAGTTGCAAGGTGAGTGGACGGTTAATTAGGTTAGTCCGGTTGGCTCAGTTGACTCCACGGCCGACCAACTCTCAAGGTGTTAAATAATTGAGGAGAAGGTGCTGCCTTTGTAACTACATCTGCAAATGGTTAGACCTTCAAGTCTTCTCGGATAAGGACGTTAACCGTAGGTCCCCCGTCTCCCTGGCCCCGTCTACATCCGTATATGGGAACGTGCCAGCCATAAGGTCGGCTTATAGCCAGCAGTAGGAGCTACTTACGTAGCTGCTCTAATATAATAGCCAAACCATACCAGGCACCAGTTTCACAAAGTGTACTACTTAGTACTCGTCACAGTACTCGTGAAGTCGAATTTAACTGACAAGCATCTTTTTTGAAAACAAAAGGGGATTTACACAAAAAATTTCTGCAAAATAACAAGAAATTACATATCAAAAGATACTGGCCGTTTTAAGGGGGAAATGGTTGTAAATCCTCGGGGGAAAAATGATCCAATTTTTGGATTCACAAGCATTCGTAAGTCACGCACACTTTGTGTAACGGGGACCAGGTGCACACCATAAACTTAGAGCGAGTTACCGACATGAAAAGTAGCTATGACATCGTTCATCGACAAACTTTATCACTGGCTATCAACAAATGCCCTTTTTTCATTCATAAAACGAGATTTATTAGTCTTACGTACACACTATACGAAGAGACCATAATACTAAGAGGGCGAAACTAAGTATTGATGTCTGTTCGATGTTCGTGGTGACTAAGCTTATTTTTAGTAATTTCGCCATCGGGCGCGCAAAGCTCTTAAACAATAGAATTTGATTTTTGACGTGCGCGCGGACGGGGCCGTTTGCTTTCGGCTTTTGAATTCTATCGTTTGAGAGCCTTGCGCGCGCGATGGCGAAGTTACTAAAAATAGCCTTAGTCGCCAAGAACATCGCACAGACATCAATACTGAGTTTCGCTCTCTTAGTATTATGGTCTCTTGACTACCTTAACATTCAAAAAACTGCAGGCGTTTTCCAAGTTAAGTTATTAATCTGTTCTGTTCTGTTCTGTTCTGTTCTGTTCTGTTCTGTTCTGTTCTGTTCTAGCTGTTCTGTTCTACTCTGTTCTGTGGGATATATCGCAGGATGGATCGGAATGCGATAAAATCAATTGCATATAGAAACAAATGAAGAAAACAAATCGGTGAGACAACTCATGTTTCATACATATATATATACTATGGTATTTCCCCTAATAGCCCTCTATTTAGAATACATGAAAACCGACACTGCACTTCTCCATAAAAGGAATCAAAACAGCTTCTAAGCAGCTCTGCAATGCAAGCAAACTTGATTTGCTCAAGAAGATCGATAACAGCTGTGAAACTAGAAACACCGATAGCACTATAAACGTCGTTGCAAGGCTTATTGTAATTCCAGGCTCATTGCAGCAAGTTGTTCATTGAGTTTGATTGCACTGTTATCTGCTCAACGTAAGTACTGTAATTCTACTTAGTGACGTGCGTGTATCACGATTTGTAGCCATGTAGTTGACGTGTAGGGTCTATTACGTGTGTGAGACAAGAATAACATCCGTCATTGCATGCGATTGAACTTGTAGTGGATATTAGCCATGGTCCTAGGTAGTAATAAGTATATTACGCCTTTTGAACTCAGTCTTAATCAAGAACTTCGCTATCATGAATACAGAACCTATTTTCTTTCGCCAAATTAAATTACTCATCTCGAATCCCAGCTGTATGTTCATGGGAAAAGTTTGTGATTCACCTATAGGACCGCACTATATTGCACCTTAATAATCTATACATAAACAATCAATATTATTATCTATTTATTATTTATTCATTTTTTATTGGTTTCAAATAATTCCGTACTTCGACTCCATCGAGCACCACCTCATGCAATTAAGCGGCACTGGAGTGTTCCGCGGGACGTCCACTAATAAAGGTTTCAGTGTGTGCCCTGTGGGAATGTCATTGAAAATACCACAAGATGAATGATACAAGTTTCGTGGTGACCTCAACACAGGAATGAACACTATACATTTCAGTTAGTTGATTTCCTATTTTCTTGCTGTCGCTTATTTTCATAAGCTGGCCGCGCTTTCGTTCCAAAAACATTTTCTTGAAACTAGCTTTGCTTAGGAACCTAATCGTCACGCGTGTGTGTTTGTCTGATTTTAGAAAGGTCATCGCTATAAATAACTGCATGGGTCAGGATACTTTGCCTTTTTTGCATTCTCTTCGAGAAAGTCTCATTGTCAATGTTTAACAGGGGGAGGGGTGGGACAGTAGATTTGTTAAAAAACTCATAAAATCCCATCCTTCTCTGCTCCTGGGGCAGACATAAGTTCATAAATGGTATTCTTCGAGGTGTTAAAGTATTTTTTGCCTTTCTGGACCTGTATCAAAATTCTTGTATGGGCGTGCCCCAAGGGAACCACTCCCTTAGCCTGTTGAACCTGAGATATTGCATTAGTGTCTATTAGGGGAGTGTCTCACACAATAGAATGACTGACTGATTGACTGACTGATTGACTGACTGACTGACTGACTGACTGACTGACTGACTGACTTACTGACTGACTGACTGATTGACTGACTGATTGACTGACTGACTGACTGACTGACTGACTGACTGACTGACTGACTGACTGACTGACTGACTGACTGACTGACTGACTGACTGATTGACTGACTGATTGACTGACTGACTGACTGACTGACTGACTGACTGACTGACTGACTGACTGACTGACTGACTGACTGACTGACTGACTGATTCATTCATTCATTCATTCATTCGTTCATTCATTCATTCATTCATAATTCACTCGTTCTCGCATTTGCTCGTTCATTTGCGTGTTTGATTACTTGTTTGTACTGCCGGCCATTATGAGAACGATGCCTCTAAAGCTGAATCACTTCATATTTACCATCCAACCACGTTTCCATTTCCCAGGTTCTCGCGGTTACGTTGTGCCACCTCTCCTCCCCTACTAACAGATAATCATTCCCTTGATTACTATCTATTGTGCGCAGATGGAGCCCGTAGTATATCCGAAATGTGGTCGTTGTGGGGACAATGCGTATGAAGCTGAGTCATTACCAATGGGGGGTAAACGATGGCATCGTCGGTGTTTCTCGTGTGCTGATCAGAAATGTCGCATGAAACTGGAAAGTACCACATGTTGTGACGCAGACGGTATGGATAATTTATGCCAATATTGACCTCCTTACATGTTTATTTTGCACGTAACCTTCATGCTTGCATATATACTTTATCATATCTCTGACTTCTGTGAACCCCGTGGGGGGGGGGGGGGGTACTCAGGTAAGCCTTAAAACGCCATGTCCATGTTTCAACATTTTTTATTTCCTTGACTTGCAATTGTTTCAGCGTTTTTGCCGTGTCTTTCGAGACACGTAGCTCGAAACTAGAGTTACGCATACTATTGACGTGTTGATTTTCAATATACTAATTTACATCGATTCAATGGTTACACACAAAGCATCCAAGCGAGGCTTCAGGATACAAATTGGAATAATCCTTTCTGTGTACCCTGGAGCCTCGCTTCAATGCTTTGTGTGTGTGACCGCTGAACCTATGTATGGAAAATGGTGAAATGAAAAAGCCTCGGTTTTATGCCGCATACTAATGAGGTTGTTGCCGATTTAACATTTGCGTATAAACATCAAGATTCGTCACCAATCCCCGCTCAAAAACGTTTTTATACAAATCACTCTGTCTTTTCAAAGACGGATAGAGAAAAAGTATTTTTCTATTTACATGCAAAGTTTAGAAGCGATTTTAAAACAGTTTATACAATAACCATCATATAACGCGCGCGCTCTCATTGGCCGAAGGACGCGTAAACTGCGAACTCTAAATATGCACACAGCAGGCGTGCCCGCACTTTTCAGATTTTTTGTCAGTGTAAACGAACACTGAATGAGCTTGAAAACGTAACAATGTTGTATTTCATAAAAAAAGAGAAAACTTGCCCGATGTGCTGTGTTCAGGTTTAGAGTACTTGGCAATTGATCAGACAATCGAGAAGCTTGAGAAGCCTCGATCGTGCTTCTGATCAATTCTTGTGCGCTCTAAATCCGCGTACAACACGTACGCACCTTTCCCATTTCTTTATGAAAATTAAATCCCTACCTTTTTTAGATGGCAACAAGAACAAGTATTTATGTTGCTAATAAACTTCTACTCGTCGTTGAATTCAGACACTGAATCAAAGTGAACATTTTAAAAGTGACTATTTAAACTGGTCTATAGGGCGTGGTCAAATATTTCCACTTTGGTAAGCGTTTTTGAGACGATGCGTTTGCGATAAATATACGGTGAGCGTTTTCGATCAGTTTGGTGTAGACCAAACCGCGTCGAGATGTATGCGATTTCAAACAAAGACACTAATTAATATGGGCGGGTCCTCAACGTCTCAACGTTTTGAATATATGGTCATTTTTTGTCTCAAAACTTTAAGCCGGCACAGCACGGTAATAATTGAAGGGTTCCATGTGAAAACAACCTAAGTGATTTTTGATAAATGTTGTTCATTGGTATAAAATTATATAAATTAACCCTTAATGTCCACATATCACATGTCAGGACATCCATCAAAAGTCACTTAGGTCATTTTCACAGGAAACCCTTCAATTGTACATTCTATCTTTTAGGTGAAATTTGGTGTAAGACTTGCTATGCTAAAAGGTTTGGTCCCAAGGGCTATGGATATGGTCTAGGGGCCGGCGCCCTTAAACTCACTCAAGATGCCTCTGGTAAAACAAGCAAAGCACCGCAACTCTTTGCAAAGTATAACGAACAGGGCGAGTTTAAGGAAGGTAGCTGTCACAAGTGTGGGAACCCTGTGTTTGAAGCTGAAAAGATCCCCAGTTCAAATCATGTAAGTCTGATGGGAGTGATCAAATCGAGCGACTCCGGTCAAACAATAGCTGTCTTTTGAGATATACTTCACTTGCCACATTTAAAGGAAGCAAGACGAGGCTACGTGCATAAAGCTCAGTCATTCGTAACAAGACAAAAGTTGTATGTGGCAGGTGAAGCACTTACCTAGCTCGAAAATGGACTACATTGAAACATTTATTTCCTCCATGCATCCTCGACTTGACCCCATTCTCCGCTACCACGTACTTATGCAAAATAGATACAATATATTAGGCTATAATTGGTTTCATTGACATCCCTAGCATATAATGTTGTAGTTGTGTTAAAATATCGCTACATAAAAAAGCTCAGCATACCCACTAGCTCGAAATTAGAAGTGTTGTGTTACGAGTTTTAAGGGCACGTTCACACTAGTACGTCTCTACATCATCCAGCTACGATTTTCGGGTGAGACGTTTACCGGTTAGCGGGCTGACTTCTTTTATTTTGTGACCCCAAGGGAAAAGAAAACAAAAGAAATCAGCCCGGTTCATATAATCAGGCCCTAACCAGGACGACATGAAAATCTTTTTTAACCTGGACTGATCGAAACGCGTCACGTGACGAACTCAGCCTTGTAGGAAATCGCCTATGTTAACTCTCCCACAATAATGACAGTTGTTTAGCAACAATGTTCGAAGCGTTTGCTCGGACCGTATTGCCTCACGATCGGTTTTATGTGCCATAAAAACAACCCCCGCTTCATCCATGGTCATCCATTTAAGACATTTCGTCGTCATTTCAGCAAAGTAAAGCCTAGCGTCAGTACGTGGTAAAACCGACTTTGGCTACGCTTGATCAGCTATTGCCGTACTATACGTTGTATCTCAGTCTTCTTCTTTTTCTTTCTATTCTGTTTCTTCTTTCTTTTCTTCCTTCCTTTCTTCCGTCCTTTCTTGCTTTCATCCTTTCTGTCTTTCTTTTGAACTTTGGGGGCAACATTAATTGGAAAAGATCCCGCCTTACTCGACACCTCTTTCTACACGTAACAGGGACCAAGAGCGTCCCTAATAGTACCACAGGTTACCCATTGTATTTCACTTGCTTTTAGGTTTTCCATAAACAGTGCTTTGTCTGTTTTGAATGTGGTATTCGCCTGGAATCAACTACAGTCAATGACCACGAGCATGGTATCTACTGCATTGGTAAGATAAATATCCAATAAACTCGTGTGAAATATACATTGGAACCCCCTAACTCGAACACGCTTGGGAAACGGAAAGTAGTTCGAGTTAGCTGAGGTTATCGATGCCAATAAGATTGATTCATGTGTTTCAAACGAATCGCCCCCATCCTTCCCAAATCTCAGTTTAATCCTTGTATTCGTCGGCCACAAAATATTTCATTTGGAGAGTGTACATTGACAGTGTACCATGAAGCATCATCCCATGGTAAGCAAGTTTTATTAATGCAATTGCTCCGTTCTTAAGGCTCAAGGCTCGTTCTTTGTAATAAAACAATAATTTTAATAGTGAAAACAATTCAAAAGGAAACCCATCTCCCACACGCTCCGTTGGAGCTTCATAATGACCTATCAGTAAGTTACTTTACGAGAAAGACCATGCCCCATATGTAGTCTTGGGGTCCCGAGTATTGAAAACTTTTCTTATGCAAAAGTGAACGTTTTCGATGTTTTGTTCGTTCCTGAAAAACAATGCTCACATTTACACATTTATTAATCATAGCATGCTACACCAAAAGGTATGGAGCCAAGGGCTATGGCTATGGTGTTGGAGCTGGCGCTTTGAAGTTTACTGGAAAACGCTGATCAACCAAGACTTTACCGAGCACAAGACAAACAAGAGAACAACATCAAAATTCGTCACAGGATTTTAATCAAGTTCATAATTTAGAAGTTTTAATTAAAATTCTTTACAGCTTTCACACAATACAGCCGATTCATTTTGTCTCGTCTTTTTGTAATGTGTTATTTTGAACAACTCAGGTCCAATTTTTATTGGATGAAAATTGTTCTTCAAAAAGGCACACACAACTCTTTTAAAGAAAACAGTATAAATATTAAGGTGCTTAACATACAGTGATAGTGGAAGGGGCCAAGGGTATTTACTCTGGGTGGTCGAAGGGGGATGAGGTCGCTTCTCTCTCTTCCCTTTCCTTTTTTATAAACAAGGACGGATATTTGCCTTCCTTGGCTTTACTCACTGGATTAGTGAGAATAAGAAATAAAAAGCATATACATTTCTAGGTTATATTTAGGTGAAAAATTCATTGTTCTTGTCTGGTTAATCAACTTCAACAAGCCAGCCTTGAGGTCCTTCTGTTCGGCCATACTGAATATAGAACGGCAAATGTTAGTTTTAGAGAGCAGAAAGAGAAAAAGAAAGGGAAATGGAGGGAAAGGAAACAAGGGATGGAAAGAAAATGGGGAATGGAAGGGTAACAGGGAATGAAAAAATAGGGAACTGACGAAAAAAAGGGAAAGCAAGGGAGGGAAGAAAAGAAGTAAAGTGAAAAGTAAAGCGACCATATTTTACGTCGATAACTCGTGACAGTAATTCGAGTAACTGATAAACTTGAGGTCGACGGTGCGCTCATTTTACTCCCCTCTCTCCATCAGTGCCTTTTAAGGGTATTTATTATATAGTTGAGTCGGTTTTCTTTGTTATATTTGCAGGGCTTTATATCCCGTATTTCCCTAGTCATTATGAATTCAAGGGCTATATACAGATATTGCCCTCGTCCCATACTTCCCTAGGTCATCTTAATTTGGATGTTAGACTTAGAAATTTTTTTATTGAGCCCCGAGATCATGTACTATTAAGTAGCGAATTTTTATGAAAACAAAAAACAAACAAAAACCCTAGATCCGCCTTTAACCTCTATACTACTGAGCTAACTGATGGAAACTTATCAACAACAAGCCTATATTGCTTGAAAGCAATGATGTTTCGGCCCGCTCAAAACCCTTTAGATTCCTTTACGAGACTTGGAGTTCTAACTTGCAAAGAAAAATGTAAACTGAAAATCAAATTTGTTCATTAATATCAGCGGGATTCATTGTGACTCAACTAAGCGGAAAGTTTTTAAGCAATGTAGCAATGCAGCAATGCAACAAACCTCGATAAACAGCCTTTAGTTTAGGGCTGTAAATCCTGCAAATCCGTGTGTTTTAATGACAATTTTGCCATAAAACTTCCAATGACTATTATAAATAGAGCGTAAACTCATTCATCGAGATTTCTATGATTTCCTCTCGTGCCAGATTGGCTAATTTCACACAAGTGATGAAAAGGGCGTGTATGATTGTTACAAGTTCTATTCCCGACCAATCAGAAAGGGGTGTTCCCACGGTCAAATAAACAATAGATAACACAATCTTTGCAAAACGTTTTAGCGCTTCCTTTCATGCGATTGGATGTCGGTGACAGGCACGTCAAATATCATTTGTTGGTAGGTTTTCACCAACAATTTTTTAATAGACGTGAAAAGAATGCGACATATAATTGGATGTGTTATAAAAGTATGACAGCTAATTGACAGGCACAGCAAATATTATGGTTGGCAAACCGAATACAGAATGAGCATTTCGGCCTGAGGGCCGAAACAAAAAATCGTTTTGTCTGTTATAATAAAGTTCGTTAACTTCACCGCGAATAGAATTGAAAAGCAAGGGGAAGTGATAGGATAAAGAAAAAAACACACACTGGTTTGTACACATTACCTGCATTCCAGTCAGTTCATCATAAAGTCGTTTTGTGACATCCAAGTTTTCCATGGTAGGAATTAAAATATTCTATGAAGAGATACAACAAACAATACATGATAAAACTTGCATGATGAAAAGAGTACAGCATGGGAAGAGAACACCATATCACGCCTTTGCCATTATTTCTATTATTTCTCTGATTCCTTAGACTTTTGATTGGATTGCAAATAAAGAGTGAATTCACTAGCAGAATCAACTCAGTTACAAAGCCAAGCTACCAAATAACTTGGAATACAAATGATATAGAGAGTACCACTATGTTTTCTCTGTTAAATGCCCACTACAAATTTTCTTATTTACAACACATAGATTTGTCCATGTACACAGATGATTGAAATAGTATGTAGATTGGATAAATCTGGAAGCAAACAATTTGACATACATGCATTATCTGAGAGCAAATAACTACTGCTAAAAGAGGCCCCCCTTTTAAATAGTCCCTTATTGCCCAAAAGGCCAAGGCCACTAGAGGGCTTATTTGGTCGTCTATGGTATACACCACACAGTCAAGATTTGTATAAAGCTACTAATTATATGTAGATACACCCTTCGCCTCACTTTGGCTCAGTAAAACAAAACAATCACCCAACCATGCCATTGTTTAGCTGCACTAAAGTGAGGTAAGAGGTGTATCTGCACATGATTTGCAGTATTATGCAATTAGGGTCTATACCATGAAAACGTTTACAAAATATCCAAAATATGCTCTATCAGATAGTAGATAAATAGTACAGCTATCTTCTCATACAAGTTGGATACATTTTAACAGTCCCCAACGACAACAACATCCAACATTTTCTTCTATGCTGTTATCATGTAACACAATACTGTTGAGTCAGTTTAGACAGGAGAATACAGGAGGTATGGGGGTGAGGGTGTGAGAGGGTGGGCACACACATAAGCCAACTGAATTTTTAGAACATGCTAAATTGTGTTCTCATTACACTGATCATACAGTCTTTTAGTGACATGCAAGTGCTTTGAAACTGAGATAACTTGAGTTACCTTTTTTGTCTTTTATTTCTGGAGAAAATATTTTGTGATCCACAAAGTACAGGACAACCAAATCACTAATCTCAATTAAATATTTCAACTTTTCCTAATCACTTTTATTAATAATGTTTTTCACAGATCATGACAAATGATTTCTTGCATTTGGTCATCACAAAAATGCCCTGCATGCATCTGTTTGAATTGCCAACCAGCAATTGCGAATAATGTTGGATGTTGTTGGGAGTGTTTGCAGAAAACTTAAATGTTCTGTTTACCTTTCCTTGGTAAAATATTCTATTGATGGGGCACACAACACATGCTGTACCTGAGCCAAACATTTCAATGACCTGAAAACAAACACAAAATCAATTTATTGTATATTAACGTAAAATGACAGTGGATCTTAGTAGCCAATGACGACCATACAAACAAGGACATTTAAAGGCATTAATTATCATTCTGAAAAATAGCAACAACTAATACATCTTTATCACCATGGTTTATTTAGTAAGCATATTTCCAGAGAATTGAGAGTTTTAGACACTTTCAAATATAGTGCTAAACTAAGTGAACTGGTGCAACCTGACAAAAGGCCAAGAAAAATAACAGGGGAAACATATATGTTATTTACCGGCTGGGAGGTCCGGATAGGGAAAAACTGTGCCCAAGGTCTTGAATATAATAATTATTGAATTATTCAAGGCCGAGAGCACAGTTTTTCCCTGTCTGGACTGACCTCAAAGCCGGTAAATAACATATTTATTTTTTTATCATTTATTTTTAGAAAATTTTGACACACTATATGCATGTGGCCTGGAACCTTCAGTAACTGGACCATGGTCAGAGATAGGAAAATTCGGACCGGACTCGAGCCAATCAGAGCGAGAGATTTCGTGTCGGACCGGACCGGAAAAAAAACAAACAAACAAAAAAAAGATATTTTGCTGAGTGTATGTAAAGGTAACTGCAGAACAGAAGCTTACTAGGTTTATGTGCTTTTTGAGCATACAGAAGGCTTCATTTTTAAGGTGTTCACATGTAGATTTGTTTTCATGAGTTTTTCTTAAATGAATCTCTATTCCATATAATCTTCGTATGTTTTTTATCACAAATGGAAATGAATAATGGAATAATAATTTCAATAATGTAGTCTAGGGCTAATGTAGTCAATGCTTGAGCTGGTTTGACCGTAAGTATTTTTATTTAATTTTCTTAAAATTATCAGTGGGTCCTGGATTTCAATCATTCTGAAATCAGCACATTTTGCCAGCTATTGAGTTTGCTTTAAAATTAAGGTGATTCCTCTGTTTTGCACTGCACACATCTACCACACATGGTTCAAAAAGCACAGAATAATGTCTTTGTCAACATTTTCTTCCAAATTATGGCTAAAAATGCTTAAAAACACAATTGGAAACATTTGTGCAATTTTTTAACCCTAGTAACTTCTTGGAAACATGCTGATTTTTTTCAAAACTTGCTTTCTTGTAATGATTCACACAACATAAATTATTTGAAAAATGTCATTGGTAGGAAGATCGAAAAAATGATGTTTTTCATGCATATTTGAGCACTAAAATGTCCAAAATCGAACGCTTATTATTTCTGCGCAAAAGTGCACTTATCAAGGTTAAAATGGCTTTCTTATGAGACAATTCACTATTTTATCTGCTACTAAAATGCTGCTAACTCTGAATCTGTGGATTTATTTCTGAGACCTGATAGACTTATCATCAAATTAGCTGGAATGCAATGTCAATGTTCATGCAAAATTGCTAAAACACCCTTGTCTATGATGTACAATATTTCCAAAACAAGCATGGTGACCCACTCGTTTTTTCTTAGCTATGAGACAAACAACTCAAAATCTACAAAATATCCAATTTATAACCACTTTTATTGGTAAGGATCAATTATAGAGGAATCAAGGCCTTAAAATTTAAAGTCATGTTTCTCATCTTAATATTAACTCCATGTAGTTTAATTGTGATGACTTATCTATATTGTCATTGAGAAGGAGATGAGGTGCTGTCCTGGGATACTGTTTTGGGGCATCATTTCAGTTTGTGATAGGGTACTGTTTTGGCCTGGGATAGGGTACCATCTTGGTCTGGGAAAACTGGGAAAAATTAGTGTCAAATTACCCTGTTTTCATTGACAGCCTTCAGCACATCTCCCATGTTGAATTCTCTCTCAGTGACTTTAAACTCATCCTAGGGAAACAAAACACTTCTTTCAGAAATAAAGACAACTGACACTTAAATACCTTAAAAATTCAGTTGATCTGACCGTGTTAGAGTCTGTATAAAAGTGTATGTAATGAGGATAATCATATTAACTTGGCTGGCTCCTGCAACTGTCCAGTTACAGGTGGCAGATTACTGATGACTGGCTGAGATATAGCTATGCTGAACCAGTGAGTAGTATAATTGTGAATTTATCTGGTTATGGGTGGAACTATAAAGAAACTTACCCACTGCTTACTAAGAGCCAGTAGTGAATTTCTAGTAACACCAGGTAATATAAGACCATTCAGTGGAGGAGTGACCAGTTCCTTTTCTAGTTAACAAAACATAAATGTTAATAATTTAATAACCATTTTGATTAATAATTTGATTTATTTGTTTTTTACACCCATTTGTATGTCTATTTTTGGCCTGTCCATTGTCCATAAACGTCTTAGGACATATATTAATCAGTAGGCGAAACGACTTTTACCGTAGGCGAACTGACAGGTAGGCGAAACAACTGTAATTCATTTCTCCCTGTACTTTCCTTCACCTATATATATATATATATATATATTAATTTTGTTGTTCATACATCCTGATTCATTCATGTACTCACACTACACACAAGTATGCTCATGATTGCTTGTCCATTAATTAATTAATTAATTAATTCACTATTATAATATTTGTCTTACCCCCTTGTTCATTGATCCAGTACATAAACATGTTCATTGTTCCAACCTCAGTGACCTACAAACAGTACACATATATCATTTCCACACATAGCTTTGAAATGGGCTAATAGTTTAATCTTTAATGTTATGGTCAAATATTAAACTCCACAAGTCTCTGTTTAGTCCCATCTGTCTATCTGTCCAACCAGTGAATATTTAGTTGATAAGGTCTGTGAATAAAAGACAAAACTAGTACTTGGATAAACTTGACTTTGGTGTGTTGAAGACTGATATAGCGCTTATAGCAGTGAAGTTCTAAGGCAATGCCAAAAACTCCTGTGATTTTACCATGGATAAATCCACAAGATATTTCATGTCTTTTTAGTTCACAGTGTATCCATCCATCCAGCAACCAATATATAGACGTACATATTTGTAAGAAAGATTATTAGTATATACATTGTAGGCAAGGGTATATTATAAATATTTAATATCAGTTTCTACCTGATGGTCATCTCCAAACAGCCACAGTACTTGCTGTAATCCTTGTTTTTCTGCATTTTGTTGTGCAAGAATTGTAGGACCATAATTTCTATGAAATCATAAATACAATGAAATGTTACAAGATACCTCTTATTACAGGGTCCCCTATACCTTTTGTGTGAAACGTGAATAGCTGATTTATTTTGAAGTGAAATGTGATTTAAATTCTAAAATATTTTTTGTCCACGTGAAAGCAACTTTTGATTTTTTTGTGAATGTGAAAGCAATTTTTAATTATCCGTGATGCTTGGAAAAACCAAATATTTTTGTGTGATTTGATTTTGCAAAGGGGTATAGGGGGCCCTGTTATTAGACTAACAAAATCCTTTGATTCGTTGGCCTGATTTAAGTTCTGCTATTTTACAATGTTTTAATTTAGTGCTTTAGTTCTGCATTTTATTTGGTTACTTTTATTTAAAAAATTGCCCAAATTATACAAAAATGTATGGACATCCAACATATTTTGTACTACAACTCTGGCCAATTTCTTTTGTTACTTTCTCACAGAAGGTCATCCAAAATCAAACCAGCAAACTGCAGCGTAAATAAGCCAATAGCAAACACTGAGGATAATTTGAAGCAAGAACACAAATACACACTCTAACATTATTGCTTGATTTCAATAAAACACTAACAAGGCTTTAACATCCTGTACTGCAACATAATTATTTGTGACTTCCTGCCAGTTCCATGCCCAATAATTTACAACAATTTGATCCATAAAATGCTTAATGGTCATTGCAGTCATTGGCTAAATCGGGCAGGTGACCTTATGATCAATTGACAGTTGTTGAATGACCATTACATTGACTGTTGACATTCTTTATGGATCAAATAATTTATTGTAAATCACTTACCTGCATGCACTATTTCAGAGCATTGATAATTCAGAGCATTGATAATTCTCAAAATCATCATTTGTTTGTGGACACAAATTATATTTGTGATGTTAATATATAAATGTATTTACAAGTTTAATGCAATTTTAAAAAGTCTCTGAATGACTCAACCTCCATACTTTATAATTATAATGACATATTTCGAATATATTGCTCATCATCAGAGCAGTCACTTCTGATATGTCTATGACAGAGGGCATATCATAAGTGACTTCTCTGATAATGAGCGACTCACCCTCCCATTTTGCAGTCGCCGACACCTCCTGGCCAAGCCCTAACATACTTGGGGTCAGCTAGTAAAGCAACAGGGCTGAATGTTCCTGTTTTGAAGTATGGACCAACAGGAGATAGAATGACATATAGTAGAGCACTGTCTGATTTTGCTACTCCAAGATATGGCTGCAAAATAATATTCAATATCCTTTCACAATTTTTACAGTCAGGACTTTGATGAAAATTTGATATAGCTGAAACTTCACTGAAAGAACCGGTAATCATGAACAGTCTGCACCATACGGTAAGTATGTAATGTAGTTCAAAGCTTCAACCAATTTGTTGATGTGCATGTACTTTGCAAAATCCAATCCAATTACCACCGTGTGCATAACTACGCGTCCCACCAGACTAAAGTCTCGATTGGGAATTTGGTCAATAGGCTACCAAAAATCCAGACAAAGGCAGAGTTTTCTATACAATGTCTGTACACTTTGCTGGCTTCCCAGTAGCCTATTAACCAAATCCCAATCGAGACTTTATCTGGCTGGACACGTAATTATGCACACGGTGGTAAGCCTAAATAATGAGCCAACATGCATTGAAGAGCAACAAGAACTTGGTTAAGTCAGTTGATTTCATCAGTATGGAATTTTTGCAGACATTTCTCTTGTCTGGGCTCCTCATTTTATGGGGTGTGATGTGGAGCAGGTGTATAATGGCAGGTTTTACCTGTGTTCCCACCAATGTTGGCCTGATGTACAAAGAACATGTATCAGAGTATGGTACCCATTCCTTGTCAACACTGATCAACTTCTGGATGCACTTTACAACCTCTTCACCATCAAATTGCTTGCAAAAAGCAAAATACATGCAAAAAATATACAAATAATTAAGATCCTTCTTACTTGTAGAAACAAAGTTGAAACACTGACAAATTGTGGACAAATGAATTTGCCTGTAGATTCTGGCACTGATATCCTGACACTCATTTTCAGACAGTGGATGACCAAAAAAGTATCAATTGAAAATAAGAACATTTAGCATTATTCTGTATAACTATGCACAGTACATAAACAAGCAGATTTCAAATGTAACAGAATTTCTTTTCACTCACAAAGTAAATAAAAATTGGAAATAATTTAAAAAATTACTACTTTACACAGTTCTTTACTGTACAACTCTATTATTGACTACACCAGGTACACTTAATATAATCAATGACCACTCCATTGCAAATACAGGTATATGCAGAATGTACTTGACTTACTGGTAAACTGGCTCTTGCAGCTGAATTGTTCATTCTCTTCATGTTTTCCATGGGTCTAAACATTCTTATTTTGTTGTCAACTCCACGATAAGCCTTCATTCCTTCAAAACACTGAAAAGGGGAATTTCAAATAAATAAATTGAATTACAATTTGAGATTTCAGGAAGTGTGTCATAAAGTTTCTTTAATTTTGTTTCAAACAGTTCAAATGATTTGTATTAATTTTTGTATTTTATTACATAGTAATTACATGATACTGATTTTCATATGTTGATGGAATACTATAAACAATAATATGAGCATTATTTGATGTTTTGATGTCGCTGACATCATTTTCAAGATTTATGAATTAATGGCTTTGGTTGATGGAATAATAACTTAAAATCACACTGAATTGAAAATTTAAAAGCCTGGAATAATTATTCCAACCACAACAGATACATAGTTACGTGCTTGCACATGAGATGTCTATATAATAATTAGTCCCATTTCAATGAGCTTTTCTCACCCCTTGCGTGACATTTTAATTTTTATCCAATGGCAACAAAAATATAATATTTGAAAAGAGAACACCAAAGTTAGCAAAAATTGAAATTTTGAGGTAGTTTTGATGAATAGCGCCAAAATTATGGGCAGTTAAAGTTTGTGCTTTTTGTATAGAAATTTTCGGTGGAGGGCAACAGCTTGCCCTCCAGCAAACATTTCTATACAGAAAAGCACGAACTTTGACCGCCTATAACTTTGGTGCTATTCATTGAAACTACCTCAAAATTTCAATTTTTGCTAAATTTGGTGTTCTCTTTTGAAATATTATACATTATTTTTTGTTTTTGTTGGATTAAAATTTCAAATGTCAAGCAGGGGGCAAGAAAAGCTCATTTCCTTTTCCTTAGTAAGATTTTCATACAGTGGGGCTTGTGACCTGATCACCTTTGGGACAAATCATGTTCTACTATCGTTATAAACTGTATATCAACCAATCACAGACAGCCTAGTTCATTTTCCTAAAAGTGAGCAATGCTTGGAATGTTGCCATTTATGGTCTAACATGGCAGCATTAAAAGAGAATCAGGGTTGGCAAAGTGATTAAGAATTGTGACATTGTCTGCAAAAAAGCAGAATGCTGATGACCTCCACTGCCTAAAAATCAGGGTACCTACATGTAATTTCCTGGACTGTATATTCTTTAGAATTTTAGAAACAGTAAATTGAAAAGTAAGGAATGAACAAAGCAAATTGTACTTTAGATTTCAATGCAATGCAGAGCTTATTAAAGATCACTGACAGTTGATGTAATGGCCATTAAGAGATATGACTCACCTCTAGTCCATAATGTAATGAAGATGCCGCTGGTGACAATGAAAGGTTTCCATAAGGTACAACTTTTGGTGCTCCCCACCCCTTCTCAGATATCCACTCCACCATTAAGGCATGATCAGAAAATTCTTTACCAAACACTAAACTATTGTTGTCTGGTTTAGGTTTAGGGTTGGTGGTCTTCTCAACAATAAGACGGCTAGACTGAAAAACACATTCATGTAAAGTTAGACAGTGCTGCCATTAGAGCAGATTTTGGACGAGTGTCAAACAGACTGCACCGTGCTGTGGTCATGTCAGTAACGTGTTGTGTATAAAAACAGTCATTCAAATTCCTACTGTAACCATGTTATGACTGTGTAGTGCCTTTTTCACAGTCATACGAAATCTATTCTACATGCAGTGCCCTCACTATTACACTTTCAACTACACTGTACAACGTAGAATGTGTAAACCAGTAATTAAAAGATACTTTTAATCCCTCCAGGAGCTACACACTTGATACCACTATTATTAGACAGTGTGATAACACAGGAAAAAAATGTCAATTCCTAACTTGGGGTTTCCTTGGGCCTCAACTGGGAATCTGTTCTATGTTACTTGGGAAATCTGTAATACCCAAAAATTGTAAAAACAGAACAGATTCCCAGGGATTCCCTGGTTAGACGGGCCAGGGAAGCCCCATGTTTGACCCAAGCTGGGAATTGACATTGTTTTCCTGTGATACATTCAGCTGCTTAAATTCCTCACACAAATAATGGATGCAGGGTCAGTGTTATATTATTTGCTGGTATTAAAAATAATGATTAATATAAAAGTCTCTTTACCTGAATATCTTGGTAGGAAGACTGAAAACGAACCTGCAAGTAACACACCATGTCAAAAACATCATTAATAACAATTGCATTTTTTTTACCAGTCCACTATTTGATTTTAAAGGATTCCAGACAATGTTGGAAAATGTCCTTATTTGAAAAGATATTGATTGCTCAAACCATTTGCAGAATGACATATTATAAAATACTTTCACAGGCCACCAGTCTTATTGTTAGTAACCTATAATGTAGGTGTTTTGAAGGAAATTACATGTCATTGTATACATGTGTACACTATCACTCAGGATTATGCGAACTAAAAAAATACATTTTAAATACCTTTTATATGCAAACATTCAAATTAATTGACTACTACGCTTATTGCCAGATTAATAATATACATGAAAAAATTTATCAATTCTGATTGGCTGAGAACAGCAATGTTAATCGCTAATACATCAGGAAAAATGTAATTGCAATGCAGTTTAAATTTAATAGTACCAAATAAAGACCATATTTTTACAAAAAAAAAGAGCAAAAAAAAAGAGCCCAAAGCTGCTTTTTGGTACGAAAACAAATTCAGCCGCCATTTGCTAAACTCGTCAGCAAACTGTCAAGATTTGCCAAAAATTCACAATATAAAATGAACAGATAATTCAGTTTTTCTCTTGAAAAATCCAAGCTGGCATTCGAAAACCTGGAAATATAGTTTTATCCTCATATGGATAGAAGAGAAAAGATATGCAGATTTTGAAAATACAGATTTTGCTACTATTAAAAGATTTGATTTCAGAAATCGTACTACATGGAAGGCTGACTGGCGGGACTTGTCAAAACTGTTAGTTTTAAAAAAAATTAATCAATTCATTTTTGATTTGAATGAACATGTATTCCTCGGGGAGGGGGGGGATTTTAGGGTTTTCTTGAGCTTCATTCATCACCTTTGAGTGTGTGTGAACTCTTCGTAGTGAAGGCAAGCCAGGAACTTTAGGAATGTAAGATGGCCAATTACAAAATAGCTTTCAGAGACAGACTCTTCCAGCAGTAGAACAATGTAAAGTGGACTGGTCACGCGATTTTGCAATCAAGTTGAGGTTGGAATTGTCTTCGTTTTTGAGCTAAGTTATCATTGTTAATGAAATTTATCATACAAAATCCACTTTTATGTTATGTTATTTATGTTATGTGGAAGTATTCATCAAGGTCACGAACTGCTTAGTGATATTTGTCAGGGAAGACAATGCGTATGAGTTTTTGATCGCTGTGTTAAGTTGTATTCGAATGTTCTCCACTTCAGAGAAGTAAAATCTCTTTAGACGCAGCCACATGATATCGCTAAAATTCCTGGTGAATCGAAGTTTTGCTTTATTTACACAGACTACTCTCAAGTAGTTCAGTTAAATCCACATATATTTCTGCACATGAACCAAAACAACAATTCTTTGTCAGATTCTGTCATCTTTAGTGTAAACTGCAATGTAATGTGTCATATTTATCAAGTACATCTTTTTTCTAAACAATCTTTAATCAGTTAGTTATGATAGATTTGAATAACATGTACTTGTACATTCTAAAAACTTGTGTTGTCACATGGTCACTTGGCCACATAACTATCTTAACCAAGTTTCAACTCATTTCAATTTTCACGGATTCTCATGTAATAATAGTGATCATGACCCTGTATGACATGATTCCCTGTAAAAACTCATTGTAAACGAACATATGACCTTGTACTTGTAAATATATAACCTCACTTGTATTTGTACAAGTACGAGGTCATATGTTCGTATACAATGAGTTTTAACAGGGACTCACGTGTTCATTGCCCAATCCACTGAAAGTCAGTGGCAAACTATCATCAAAGAAGATTCAACAGATTCGCAACCTGCTTCCAACATGAGAGCCGTACTCAAAATAACACGTGATTTAGTTTCATTGGAATAGGTTTCCTGTGATGTAATTTAGACAACACGCAATATTCAATACAGATAAAAATTCTTACCAATGATGCTGTTACAAGCTTTTGGTTCCATGTAACTTGCTTAATTAACAAAGGATTATTAAGTTTTTTGAGAGAGACTAGTCTAGCCGCCATTTTGAAATCTTTGCAATTGTCCAAGGCTTGGCTACTAAGTTCTTTAGATAATCCGATAATTACGAAGCCACTATTTCTGTTGTTTTCTTAATTTGTTTTGATAGTCTAATAGACATTGACTATTAGATTTTGTTTCACGGATTAGAGTGATTTTCATCGGACTGTGAAATACTAACTATCTATTTATAGTGTACTGCAGATAGCAGTCAAAATTCAACAAAAGGAAACAATTGAATTGGGATCTACTAGTGTGTATTAGCTTAGTATGATAGTCCGATGAAAATCACTCTAAGTGTCATCAGTCTATAGAAAACTCCGCCTCTGTCTGGGATCTTTGGTACCCTATTGATCTGACCAAAATCCCAATCGAGACTTTAGTCTGGCTGGACGCGTAATTATGCACACGGTGGTAAAAGGCGAACACGAAAAATGGAAACAGAAATAAACTGGAAGAAAAAAGAAGAAAAACGAGGAAAAAATATCGAAAATGAAAAAGAAAAAGAAAAGAGAACCTAACAGAACCTTTTTAACATAGTCTTTTTCTTTATTTTCATAGACGCACGAGAGAAAATGTAAAGAACGATTAACAAACGTAAGAGTGGCACGAGGCGTAGCCGAGTGCGACTCTAGTTTGTTAAGAGTTCTTTATATTTTCTCAAGTGCGTCTATAACGCAATGGGCAAGCGGCTTTCTGTTGTCTAATTGATTTATAACAGAGCCTAGAACGTTAAAAACGGAGCCGTGCAGCCCATGGGGAAATAGTTCATAGATTTTTCAGCCAATCAGAGCGCGCGTTATATGTGTCGCCATCTTAAAAACGAACAATTTGAAAGTGGGACGACGATGAAATTAGTGCCCTTATTAATTTTATATTTGTTGACATCCTTATAGCATTCATATTAACATGTCAAAGCGATTTTATCGTACGATAAAAAGAACAACCTCAAAAGGAGCTATTTTCCTCCGCTTTTATCGGCCGCCATTATTCAAAGGAGCACTTGGATGAAAATTTATAACGAATGAAAATGACTTGAAACTCAGTCACATCGATAATTATGGCTCCAACTATCACCATGAAGCAACATTTTCTTCTTATTTAGAGGAGACGGATAGAAATTGTTAAGTATTTTAGCATCTAAATTTTGAGTAACTGACGTCATATGACGTCAGTTACTCAACGCTATTGTTCTCTTAGGTTTTAAACACAAATTTCTCCGTGATAATGTGCTTAAAATGCATTTTTTTGGCGGAAAGTAGTAAGTTATACAGCTATATTCACCTTCTGATTAAAAAAATAATCAGTTTTCACTTTTCATCAATTTTTCCTTTCAAAGTACCAGATGGATTAATGGCGGACGGCATTTAGAGACAATTCAACTCAAAATTTTAGGTATACAATTTTTTCCCAATTTTTTTTAACATTGGATTTCTATTTTACTCAACTAATATTTTGATTTTTAATCCGAGAAATCGTCTTTCAAACGGTCAAGATTTCATCGTCGTCCCACTTGAAAGATAGAGCGCGCGCAGTGCAGCCCATGAGCAAATAGTTCATAGCTTTCTGGCCAATCAGAGCGCGCGTAAGATTGTAGCTATGTTCCATTATCTATCAGCGATCATAATTTGGTTTTAATTTGTAATTAGAAAAATAGGGATCCGGAGAGAAACCAACAATTAGAATACCAAGAATACAGCTTTTTTTTAAAGGTATGGAGAAACTTAATTTTGGTGATCTGTACTTTGTTTTGTTTTTTAAGGCAAAAGATTAATAAATGCAAGGAAGGAAGGAAGGAAGGAAGGAAGGAAGGAAGGAAGGAATGAAGGAAAAAGGAATGGATAGATAAATGCAGCAAAAAAATTAAAGATGGAAAAAGGGGAAAAATGAATTGGTGGATAGACACAAAGTTGCATGGACAGATTTGTCAGTGAATTTTAATTGCATTTTCTATTAGTCGGGTGTAGATGCTTCACAGTATTGTTTGCTTGTTTTTTTCTTCAGATCCGGGCCAGTTTCTACACCCAAGTGGTATTACCCTGAATAAAACCGGTAACCTTGCAGTCATTGGCAAGGACAACAACAGAGTTCAAGTCGTTAAGCTTGACGGGACATACGTCATGTCATTCGGTTCCCCTGGCAACGGTGACGGACAGCTTGACTGCCCAAGTCACGTGGCTGTCACCGCAGACAATGGTTACTTGGTAACAGACATCGGAAATAACCGTGTCGTAAAGTTTGACGCCGAAGGTCAATTTGAATGGCATTTTGGTATCAAGGGGAGTGGTGACGGGAGATTGGACCGACCCGCAGGTACTACAGTCGATCCCGAGGGATTTATAATCTTGACTGATTTCCAGAATCATCGTATTCAAATCTTTGAGCCCGATGGCACATTTTTCGCAAACTTTGGAAGCGATCGAAGGAGATCAGGAGGGCCAATTTAAGTTCCCGACAGGCCTTGCGATGACCAAGGATGGTCACGTGATTATTGCTGACACAGAATTCAAGTGTTTTAAAACAATCGTCTTACATTCACGACTATGGGAGGCCCCGTCCACCTAGAGACGAAGAGTATTCGACTCGTTGCAGAACCAAACTGCATGACAAATAAACGCCTTTGCGTTTGCAAAACGAATGACAAAAATATCTTTATTCTGTAAATGCAGTGGAATTACTGATCCCCGAGCTTCAATTCTATATCGGACAATCTTTTTCCCAATAATGCAATGTTCTTATCAATCAGGTATTCTCTAGAAGCTCTACTGTAGACTATTTTTGATAGCTTATAAAATGAGAGCTTGTAATAAAGTCTAATCTTCTTGTACAAGTGTTTTGGAATTCATTTTATACATGCATTCAGTTTTATACAAGAAAACATGTTTTTCTAGCCATACTATCATTGCATTTTCTAGTCATTCTTCCTGATAAACAAGACAACATTGTGAGTAGCTGAAGTGAAAAGAAAAAGAACGGATTGAGGGAAGTAGGAAGAAAGGATTAAAACACAAAATGAGACTGGAAACTCAAGGAACAAGACGTTACAATAGCGTTCACTCGGGCTACCAGCAAGCCCGAGTAACACAGCTCGTTTGCAAAGACCATTTGGGTAATTTAATCATCTAATAAAGATTTGGAGTTAATAATTTCCCGTAATAACTGCGCTCTCGGTTAATAAGAAATATATATCATACAGAGGTCTTGATAGTGCGGAGCGATCCCGCAGGTCTTAATATACATTTTAGTTTTAGTCGAGATGAACTGTATGAGCTTCTTCGATGTAGAATAACACATTGACAAGCATAAACCATCCAAATATCAAATCTGTTAAAACTGCTTACTTTATTGACGTTTTGAGTCTTCGGATTTGCCTCAGGATTATGCTTGAAATAGGAAATGTTTTGATGATCATCCAGCAAAAGGAACAGATCGAAAACGCCGCATAAACGATCATTAGCGAAACTTCTTGACGTTGAAAAGAAGCTTCATGCACTGAGAAATGCTCACAGAAATTTATTCTTTTATTTACTCTTTTCTCTGTTTATTTATGAAATCATTCTTAAGATTACTGGACTTGGATTGGTTCTGCTATTTCCCCAAGGGTTTGGAACAATGCTATTAGCATCACAATGAAACTTCGCCGAATAGACTACCCCGATTAGACATTAAATTTATTAAGTGTCTAGGTAGCGCAGTGGTCTAAGGTGATATCTAAAGGTATGGATTAGGGTCCGGATATTGTCTCCCTCCCTGGCCTTCTGGCTAAGTCAACTGTAATATGTAGCACCGGGATAGCGTGGATGGGGCCGCAATCTTCATCCGTAACGTAAGTCGATTCGATGTCTCAGCTTCTTAGAATGTCTCGGGAGAATCGTCCCAAAATTTAATTTTTTCTTTTTTCTTTTTCAATAAATTATTCATTTTCCGTACTTTGAGTCCGGGGGGACCGATTTAGGAGTTACAGGTTCGAGTCTCGTTGACGCTGGAACTTTTTTCGTGTCTTCTTTTTTCTCCTTTTTTCCCACCCTTTTTTCTTCTTTTCTTCTTCTTTTTTCTTCTTTTTTCTCTCTCCTTAAAATGCTTGAAATATTTGAGCTGATGCTATGTCTTTCCACTAATAACTTTTTTATTCTCAGTATTTTAATTACTTTTTGAGCTGTTTTCAACAAAACGGTTTCCCAAAAAGCAAATTAAAACTATGTATGTCGATGCAATATATTAGTTGACATCAGAAATATATTTAGTTTTATTTTATCTTTTCTACTATTTATTTTTCTCTGATTTATCTCTGTTACCTCGTTCCCAGGCCCTTTCACTTCGATCGCTTGGGGGTTGGGAAAGGGCCTGGGAGCGATGTTATCTTTTCTTTCTTTCTTTCTTTCTTTCTTTCTTTCTTTCTTTCTTTCTTTCTTTCTTTCTTTCTTATTTCTTTCTTTCTTCATTCATTCATTCATCCATCCATCCATCCATCCATTCATTCATTCATCTATCCATTCATTCATTCATCTAAAGGGGAATTTATTACTTTCACGAATTTTCATTGCTTCCATCAACTGAAGCTTTGGGTAACTTGTGTAGCAGAGCGCGCGACTGTCTTGATGTCACAAAAGAGAAACAAGCGCGAGCTACTCGTTACTTAGCACGTCACCCACTTTTGTTGGCAATTCAGTTTTCGCTTGACACGGAACCGAGAACATCTCGCTTCGTGCGCTAAGCTGAAATCGCAATTTTGAGAAAGTAGATATAATACGACAAATTTGAACTTGAAACAGGAAAGTACGCGTGTCCGACATGCAAACAAGACGCCAATAAACGACTATAAAAACAAGAAAGTGCTGGAAAAATTGGCCTCAAACGAAGTTAATCAATCAATTGGTTTGATGTACAGTAGTCACGCCCAACAAGAAGCAAGTACCTACGTGACAAGACCCAGTTCTTTACGCTGCATCATGGCCATCCAACCACGCCTCATAAGGACTGTAGGCAGACAATTAAGTATTGGGAATGTGGCTGCTGCAGCTCATTTGGCAGCGTTTTACAACCGAGTTTCATGTAAGCGCAAAGCTGAAGATATCGACACTGAAGCAGTAGTTGACAACAACTCTGAAAAGTCTCAGACTAATATAAGATATATAAGCAAATCTCCCATCCCTGCTTGCTCATTTTCGTCCTTTCTTGGTTTGCCTTCTCCTCAGAAACGTAAGGCTGATGACATTGAAAAAATCGAAATAAGCGATGATGAGGACAGCGATGGCGAAATGGATATTGACCTGCTAACAGCCCCACGACCAACGACTCCACCAGTGTCTAAACGACAAAAAGTCTGCAAGGATAACGTATTCCCAAGTAATCTCGAACCTTGTGATGAACTAAGGTTTATGGCACGTGAACTCCGTTGTGGTTGGATAACCAGACTACAGGCTAAACAGATCACAAGGTACATTATAAAAGACGCCAAAAGAACCCAAGAGGGGTGGAAAAGCTGTGTTGTGGACTGCAATAAGTTGGTATCCACATGTCGAGAAGAACCTGGTCTGGAATGGATGTTTCAGTGATTAACTAGATGGCAGTAGAAATAAAAACAGTCTACTAAGTTATTACATGATATAATGATTATGGCATAATATATGCTTGCGTAACAACAAAGAAATATCAGAACTCTAAACGATATAGAAATGAAATATATAGAGACAATATAAAGACAAGAAATATTGAAATATTTGATCTGTATATATAATTAATCAATAAAGTTTATTTGCTTAAATGCGCGTCAAATGTAATCTTGCCTTCAGCGAAATAAACTTTATCAATTCATGCAGTTCGAGTAGAAGTTTGTAACGAACTCTGGCATGATAAAAGTAGTAGGAGAATGCCGTTTCTACGCCAGGTGGTACAATGGTACGGTGCATAGTATTGGGACAGATGGTACAGTGGTACGGTGGCACAACGTCAGGCTCGTAACATGGTATATGGGCACAGAGTAGAACGAGCGACCAAAAGACACTTCGATTTTTGAAAAGGCTATATGTCTGAGGGCAGGTTGTGCGGTTTAATACTTATTGCGGTCTCAGGACCACAAAACATACTGCTTTCCCTCGGTCCCAGTCAATAAGTGTTTTGTTATATACCAACTGTCAAAGAACAAAATAAAAAGCGAAACGTCGCTGCCTACAGTTAAAGTTTTTATTCAAAATTCACACAAAACTGACCTTTTTTCACACAGTTTTTCGGCGAATTGTTGCACCTCTTTTGGTGACATTCCTGGTTGGTCATCATCTTTTTCTCGTAATAAATGTTGTATATTGGTCTTAAAAGTTTGACAATAACAACACGAGTTTTGCCACATGCATGTCCGAATGAATGAATTTGTAAACGCGCGCTGCCAAAAACGTGCCTTCAAAGCTCAATCAACTTCCGGTTTTGTTATTACCGGTCAATAAACACACCGTTGCCCGCTGAGAGTTGTTGCTGGGGAAACAATTAACACTTATTGACTGGGACCGAGGGAAACAGTATGTTTTGTGGTCCCGAGACCGCCAATGTTTCCCGAAGCGGAGCTGAGGGAAACATCAGCGGTTGAGGGACCACAAAACATACTGCTTTCCCGAGGTCCCAGTCAATAAGTGTTTTGTTATATACCAACTGTCAAAGAACAATCAAAACGCATAGTTATGATCACACATTTTTATTCCAAATCTGACTTATTAACCTGTGCGCATCTGATATTTCTCTTTTCTTGTTTTCTGAGGGTCAAAATTGAGGGCCCTCGATGATGTTGAATTTCGTTTCTTTCGCAAGATGTCGTGATAATCCATACCTAATTGAGATAAGAGTGTTCTTTGTGTAAAAAGACCCATCTTGCTTTCTTGCATTTACATAGTACATAGAACTGTTGTAACAATTGGTTTAGTTCGAGTTTTGTGAGACCTTCAAAGTCGGCAGAAATTCCTTTTTCTAAGCAAAAGTCTCTTAGAATCTTCACAGCTTAATTGTTTTGTTGCATTCTTTGTGGATTTAGACTCTTTGTCATTCAGTAACTTTTCGATATCTTCGTCCGTTCTGCTTGCAAATCTTGCACTTTCCTCCATTTTTGTGTTGTCTGTTTTGTCGTTATTGTTAAAATGAAGTTTGTAGCGGACGCGCGAGCGCGCTGGTTTTCCCGCTTTTTTCAACCAAGGACCTCAATCAACTTCCGGTTTTGTTATTACCGGTCAATAAAACTCACTGTTGCCCGCTGAGAGTAGTCGCTAAGGAAACAGCAAAATTTGTTGACGTTCACGTGATGCGCTCTCGCCCAATCAGAGCACGAAAAAAATTGACTTTGACAGTTGGTATATAACAACAAAATTTGTTGACGTTCACGTGATGCGCTCTCGCCCAATCAGAGCACGGAAAAAATTGACTTTGACAGTTGGTATATAACAAAACTACATGTGAGCTGCTTCTATGTTAGCTATGGTCCCTGGCTTGGAAATATGATTTGGTTGAACAGATCGAGGTTTAGTGTCCTAATACGCACACTCATAAGGACGCATGCTAAATATGGATAATAGTAAATAAATGAGACTTTCAAGTCTAGCGCTAGCAGCACGCCTTCCACGTTTGTGTTCACTGACATCTCTCCGTGAGCCCACACCGCTTCACTAGGGGTGTAGCCTGACCGGACTTCGACGTTAACTTGCAAATGGAAACCAGGAAAACAATTACTTTTACATAATTTTACCCGGGACGACAAGGTGTTCATCCCAGGCAGATAACTGAGAAAATGCCGTTATGAACTCAAACTGCGGGCGAAATCGTTCGCGTAGACCTCTCCTAGGATCAGTATGCAGCAATAGCCCAACAGGGACTGCGAGTAGTCCCACTTTTCCCTCCAGACTCAGTAAAGACGAGTTTTTAAGAATATTCTTAAAAAAATGCTCTAAAATTCTCAAAAAACGTCTTTGTTGAATCTGGAGGGAAATAGGACTGTTTGCAGTCTAAATGTGGTGTTACATGAGACAACTTGCATTGTTATATACCAACTGTCAAAGTCAATTTTTTTCGTGCTCTGATTGGGCGAGAGCGCATCACGTGAACGTCAACAAATTTTGCTGTTTCCTTAGCGACTACTCTCAGCGGGCAACAGTGAGTTTTATTGACCGGTAATAACAAAACCGGAAGTTGATTGAGGTCCTTGGTTGAAAAAAGCGGGAAAACCAGCGCGCTCGCGCGTCCGCTACAAACTTCATTTTAACAATAACGACAAAACAGACAACACAAAAATGGAGGAAAGTGCAAGATTTGCAAGCAGAACGGACGAAGATATCGAAAAGTTACTGAATGACAAAGAGTCTAAATCCACAAAGAATGCAACAAAACAATTAAGCTGTGAAGATTCTAAGAGACTTTTGCTTAGAAAAAGGAATTTCTGCCGACTTTGAAGGTCTCACAAAACTCGAACTAAACCAATTGTTACAACAGTTCTATGTACTATGTAAATGCAAGAAAGCAAGATGGGTCTTTTTACACAAAGAACACTCTTATCTCAATTAGGTATGGATTATCACGACATCTTGCGAAAGAAACGAAATTCAACATCATCGAGGGCCCTCAATTTTGACCCTCAGAAAACAAGAAAAGAGAAATATCAGATGCGCACAGGTTAATAAGTCAGATTTGGAATAAAAATGTGTGATCATAACTATGCGTTTTGATTGTTCTTTGACAGTTGGTATATAACAAAACACTTATTGACTGGGACCTCGGGAAAGCAGTATGTTTTGTGGTCCCTCGAACCGCTGATGTTTCCCTCAGCTCCGCTTCGGGAAACATTGGCGGTCTCGGGACCACAAAACATACTGTTTCCCTCGGTCCCAGTCAATAAGTGTTAAATATTGCGCGGAAAGTCGTCCTCGTGTAATATGGCTCTCAGGACGATTTTCTGCGCAATCTTTGTGTTGCATTGGCAACATGTTGCGAGTTTCTGAATCGCTTTCAAAAACCTGCGACAAAATATGACGAATTTTTGTTGGAGTTGGTCCGTGTAACATCAACTTTTCGCGCAACAAAATGGCGGCTGATAGCGAAGTAAACAAAATATAACTAGCCAAGAAACACTTTTGGATGAAAGTGATAGGCGAAAACTGATCGTTTTCATCCAAAGAAAAGCAATTATTTACGATTCAAATCTAAAAGCGCCCAAAAAGAAAAACAAAATGCGCCAACACAGCATCACGTACGTCGATGTTGCAAGGAAAATCGTTCCGTGTAACAGCCCCTGTTGACAACAACGTTGCGCGGAAAATCGTTGTTGCAAGTTGTCTCGTGTAACACCACCTTTAATATTTCGAATGTTTTTGTTGACATCACAGCACCGACACTGCCACAGTGCGGCATGGTCGATCGTCCGCTTCACACTCACGAAAACGAAAACAGTTTGTCGATGCATCGTTGCGTGACGAGATTAAAGCCGTGGCTACACGAGCGATTTTTTGCTTCCACAGGCGACACGAGTTTTTGACATCACCAATGTTACAATTTCGTGCACCATATTTGTTTATGAAAAGCAGTCCTTCTTGTCATGCCGCATTTATCGGCAGCTTTTGCTACCAGCATTTTTCGCTCATGTAGCTACTACGTTGGTGATTTCAAAACATCGCGTCGCCTTTTCAAGCAAAAACTCGCTCGTGTAGCCGCGGCTTAAAGGCGGCGAAATACGAGACACAAAAACCCTCAACTTGTCGCGCAACATTGTTGCATTGCAGGTTTTTGATCGATGTTGCGCGTTTTTCACCTCGCGAAAAATTTTTTGTTGCGTGACAAGTTGAGATCGCGAGGTGAAAAACGCGCAACATCGATCAAAAACCTGCAACGCAACGTTGCGCGACAAGTTGAGGGTTTTTGTGTCTCGTATTTCGCCGCCTTAAGCACGGCTGCGCGTGAAACAATAAACTAGGTGGCAATCCAACCCCATTCTACAATACAATTAATGAGATTTTTAAATCGTTCCTTAAATACATGTAATATTGCATCCCCACCCCCACCCAGCCCGTTAAGAATTCCTGGATCCGCCCTTGTAGACACTGCAAACTTGAAAACTAATCCAGGCATATCACCTCTTCACCTGTTCTATTTATTTATTGATTTCTTCATTTCATTTGCATACTGTACAGGTACATTACATCCACACACTCACACATTCATCCATTCACTTGCCCGTTTCAATTTCTTTCTAAAAATAATAATATTTGCGTTATAATAATTATTTGTAAGTGAAGACAGTTAAATGTACATTTCAAAACACTTCTAAACTAAGTAATTTCTACCAACTTTGATGCAATTTTGTCTGTAAATACATTTCATATTTATATTCGTATTTTCTTGTTATAAAAACATATCAAATTGTTTTGCTTTGTTTCTCATAAAATTTCAATTTTTCTTGTGTGCTCATGTTCATCACGTGCACTAATTTACAGTCAGCCTATTTACTTCTTTCAATTTGTGGGATGTGGGAAATCTGAAAATTGTTTGTAACTGAAACTAGACCATAATAATAAATTTATTATTTCTTTTACATGACTTGCTGGCCTATGAGGTGTACCATTTAAGAACTAGTTGTTCTGGCTGACTGATTCAACTGAATGAAAAATACCCTCAGTATCCTGTTTGTGCTCTCAGTCTTACCTAAATATTTCCAAAACAACTAAAGGACATATTACTGACTGATGCTCCAAAAGAATCTAGGTTTTATATGCCACTCAGCTCTTCAAGTAAATTGTATTAATTAAAGATAACTAAGAAATTTGGTCACTTGTGGTTGTACCAACATAAGTATGTATCCAGTGATTTAGTGTAAATTGTACCTTGCTCTAATGGATTCTCTTTGTCTTCTAGCATTCTCTCTTTCTGATTGTTCTTCTTCTTTAGTTAATAATCTAGGGTCTTTTTTACGCTGGCCTGTTCCTGCGTATGATTTACTACGCTTTAAACCCCATTTTGCTCGTACTGAGTCCCTTAATCCACGAGCATCATTCTTCATAGCTTCTGGGTCATTCTTTTTATCAGGAATATTATACTTAGCTCTGTAATACTGCTGTCTACGCATGCTCTGTGCTCTTCGAAGATCAAGCTCTGTAAGATCTTTTAATTTTGGTATGTTTTCATTCTCTTCAATACTTTCTGAATCATCTGTAGGAGTTTTAGGTGTTATGGGTTGAGACCTAAGGGAAAAGTATAAATTAACTTTCTGATAACTAGCCTTTTAATTAGTGTGGTTTATTAACATACACTTCACCATAGGATTGAAATACATACATGGATATCAGGTACGACTGCACATGTAAACTCTCAGGCATCTTAATAAAAATGCAAAGATTTTGTAACACCTTCAAAGTTCTTGGAAGCAAATATGATCTTGACAACAAGATCTTTTTAAGCAATCACCTTGAAGATTCCTACAAAAGTTCAAGTGGACATGCAGAGAGCTGCTAGGTCTATATTGCTGCGATGTTGAGGTCTATAACCATTTTCATATCTATTACAAAGGCAGTCCATCTTGAGTTTTTAAAGACTTTGAGCTAGCTCAATGGTCTGTTGGCCAGGGCTCCACCAACCAACTGGATGACAGATTGTTATCATAATATACCTAATTATTGTGACCACTTCTTAGAACAAGGGTCTTTTAGTGCAAGTAATTAATAATTAAAACCAACTTACTCTGCAGGTTTAGGCAGTGGCTCATTATCGCCATTAAATGACATTCTTTTTTTCCTCATTTTTCTTTTCAATTTCTCATTGGGTTCTTTTCCTACATACTGATCTCGATAAAACCAGCCAACATTTCTGTGGATGAAAAAAATGTTTTCTAAGTATTTAATCATACATTTCTAAGTATTTAGGTCAAAATAGTTATTTTATTTGGGGTGTTGAGCAACTTTAGAAGAAAAAATCCTGAAACTATAAAGATATAAATTTACTAGGTTTTTCAAACAAAACTTTATAGCCAGACAGAGCAAATCAGCTATACAAAATGCTGAAGCTTGGGGTTACTAATGTAGAGCCATTCAAATATAATGGAATTTATAAAGAAATTCAGCAATCGATACATTTCTTAGTAAATTTGGAGTTCTGTCTGGCTATGTGAGTCTTGTGTTCATTATAACAATATTCAGGAACTTGTACCCAGGCCCACACGATATGAAAATTGGTAATGCAGAAAAGGGATATAGCAACATGAGCCAGTGATACCTTGCAAGTGAAACTGCTATATAGGATGACATACAAAATGCATACAAAAACTGGTTTTGAAACAAATATATAATTCTTACATCCAGAAATAATGAAGGGCTCCCTATGAAAATGACTTTTTGATGATTTTTTTCAATGGTCTAAAATGATATCAATTAACTTTTCTGTGCCAAAAATTCAATGTCTGGACATCCATCAAAAAGTCAATTAGGTCGTTTTCACAGAGAACCCTTCATGATTATTGTGGATGTTGAAGTTGCAAGGGCTGGTAGGGGTTACTTTTCCCCTTGCTCCATGAAAGGATTAGAAAAGTAAAGGCGGTGTTATATGAGATGATTTGCATCAATGATTTTTTGTGCAACAATGTTGCTTGGAAAATCGTTCTCATGTAACATGACAATTTTCTGTGCAATCTTTGTCACAACAACCTGCAACATAATATGATGAATTTTATTGAAGTTGGTTCATGTAACATCTTTGCCTTTGATTTTCTGCTCAACAAAATGGTGGCTGATAGCAAAGAAAAATGATAACAATCTAAGAAGCTAAGTATATGTTTGGTTAACTGTGATAGATGAAAACTTGTCGCCTTCATTCAAAGAAAACCAATTCTTTGGGATTCATTTAAATTTAAATGTCCACAAAATAAAACCAAAATGCATAAACAGAGCTGTCGCATGCACCACGCATGATGATGTTGCAAGGGCAATTGTTCCGTGTAACATCCCCTGTGACAAAAACTATTTTTGATGCAAAATTGTTGCACAGAAAATCGTCATTGCAATTCATCTCGCGTAACACCACCTTAACTCCTGCATGCTATTTTTGCTCTTCAAAATATAAACAAATGATGATTTCTCATGACAGGTGTAATGAGGGTTTCACAACAAGTGGTACTTTCCCTTCCCATCCTTTTTGCCTCTTTCCAGTCGATCTGCCCCTTACCACCAATGGGCTGTCTTTGTGCAAACCTGCAGACTCATAGGACAAAGAGAGTGTTGAAACTGAGATATGCTCACTGAATAATATAGGAACCACATTGAGTTATTGGTTGTTATATATATGAAGTGGAGTATCACATTTGCCCGAAACTGAATGCAATAGAAAACCATCCAAGTAATAATCAATTATTGACAACAAAGAGCTCCCTTCATTATTGATGGTATACAGAATTTAGAAATGCTCTCATTTATTGTCATTGAGCTTTTTTTCAGAGGTATTTTTGAATTTAGTAAAACAGACAGAGCATGTTAAAATTATCAATTAAAACAGTGGAGTTTGAGGGAAATAATTAAGATTCAAAGCTCATGAAGAGATAATTTATGAAAAGTGTGAATTTTGTAAGAAAACCACTGCTGGTATAGGCATATCCCTTGCCTAACAACAAATGTTTTCACACAAAACTTTGATTTTTGAAAATTCATATCTTCATGTGTTTTGAGCTTACTTCACTCAAACTTCACAGTTTTACTAATTTTGATGTGCTTTTTCCATGCAGCTGTGGTAATAGACCCATGTCACACAAGCACGGCATTCTAAATTATTTGGAAAAAACTCACTTTTATCAAATCAATATTTATTTAGTAAAAATGTACAGTCGATATGTATTACATGCACAGCGAGCCTCGTTATCATGCTAAACACATACATGTCTTTACAAAAATTCCACAATAATAATTAGCTTGGAAAATTCATAACTTTGTCAGTTTAAGAGCAATCTTTACTCTGCCACGATGTGGTCAATTTGTAAAAATATGTAGCTTTTGAATTTCTCGTACCATACAAAAACTTCTCAAATACGCTTTTGGACAGACCGTGCGCCAGCCAATCAGAATCCAGGAAATTATCAAGCCATACAATAATTATTTATTTTCTAAACATCAACTATTAAGCAATGTACATTTTGGAAAAAGAGATCTTGACCTAGCTTTTCATGAAAATCCTCCAATGAAGTCATTAGAAGTAAGAATAATATTACAAAGAGTTTAGAGGCTTTGTAGGATGGAGAAGTTTGTTACTTATTCAGATACAGAAATAATATGCAAATGCTATCACAAATAACATTATGCATGGTTTTTCGCTATAGCAGCATTTTCACGCAATGCATCGCTACTTACGTCTTTCCATCAGCGAATTGGTACGTTCCATAACCTTCCTTTCTTCCTTTCCTCCACTCTCCATCATAAATGTCTCCATTGTCGAAAAAATAAATTCCTTGTCCATGTCTTTTGTCATCTTTCTTGCAGCCTTGATACCTTCCAAGGTCTTCGAATTCTGTTTCGTCCGTTTCGCTTTCTCGTTTCAGCTTCACTGGATCTTCTTTAGAAGCACTGCCTCCCATTGTTTAGAATCGATCAGCTTATGAAAGCGAAAAAATCCCACAATAACAGCGACAATATTACAATAAAACAACAATTCTATACAAGAACCGAGACATTTTTAAGGAAACTACTGCGTAACCTGGCATGGTTGTCAATTATTTACGAACAGGAAGTAAGTCACGATTGGCTGACCACCCGTACATGTATACCGAACTCACATACCGTGATTGTCATCCTCGGGGACCCAGGGCGAAGGGGGAGGGGGAGGGAGGGAAACTTTGTTAAAAAAGGCCTAAAATGCATTTTATCAAAATGGTCTTTCTGAAGAGATAACTCGCCATTTAATCTTATTCTACTACAATGCTGCTAACTGTGAGTCTATCAATTTATTTTCGAGACCCAATTGACTTATCAACGAATTAGCCGGAATATATCGAATGTGCGCGTGAAATCAACACAATCTCGTCCCAGTGGATGACGTGTAGCAAGTTAAGAGGTCACGGACACGTTCTTTCGAAAATAAGCGGGAATTCTCCCAGACCACGAGTTTCTGTGTACAGTCAGATCTCCGTTTTCTCTTTCTGCTTAGACAAGGATATTCTGCAAGGTAAGTGAATGTGCCTAGTTTGTTGCAGATGCTTTTTGAGATATCCATGACTAAAGCTAGTAATGACAGTAATAGTATGTAACTAACAAAAAACGCAGGGGTCACCATGCTCTTTTAAGAAATATTTGGCTTGAAAAACAAGGGTGTTTTAGCGATTTCACGCCACCGGGTTTAGTTAGGGGCTAATAGAAATCTTCAAAGATCGAATAGAGTATTTTGAGGACGATGATTGTGGTGGTTTTGTCGATAATTTTTGAAAAAGTCCGAATTGACGGGCACGAAAAATTTCCTAAGTGTCGATAGTGAGGTTGCCCGGGTGAGGTTATCGTATTTTGTGCCGAGGCGAGAGAAAACCCTGAAATAGAAATCTTCACAGCTCGAAGAAAGCGCTTGGCATATCTTATCAAAGATAGAGCATTTTGAGGACGATGATTGTGGTGGTTTTGCCGAATTTTTGGAAAAAGTTCGCGGGCATTTCACGTCTACTGCGCACGGTTCAAAACGTATACTTTGCGATGAAAATGCTCGCCAAATTTTACTTTTTCGTAATTATTACTATTGAAAACGTCCCCTCGGTCCCCCACGGTCTAAATACTTTGTATGTGGTAGGTGAAGCATCCGTCTGGACATTCTGGTTATTTAGGTTGGGTATCCTGTGTTTCATTGGCAATGCATACTGGGATGCATTTGAAGCACATGACAACTGACGTTGCCCAAACAGTGAACTTTGGTTGAGCTTCCTCTCCATGTTTTATGGGCTTGCTACTTGTTTGTGGAAAATGTGTGTTGGTAAGTGGTTGTTCATTTTATAAGTAATGTTTTGCGTTCGAGCATTTTGTGATTTTATGCCGATAGATCGCTCGAAGCACCCGTTCGAGCACACTGCCGAAAAATGGCGCCAAATCCCGTACCTTCGCCAATGTCTTCTAAAGTCCTGAACACAATTTAGTTCTTTTCTTATTCTAGAAACGTTTTTCTGTTTTTCTCGGAATGAAGTTTGCAGTTTCAAAGTCTGATCTATGATGGTCGATGTACATGTATATAACATTTCTTCGCTGCTTTGTGAGATCGTCTGGCCTTGATATAAACTTAAGGTCTTCAATGGCACCTTAGGCACTTTACCTTTTTGGTGTTTTTTCTCTCTCGAAGGACTGAGGTAGGAGACACGAGGATTTTTTTCCTTGAGAAGCTCTGTATATAAGGCAATGTCGTTATAGATTCTAACAGTTGTAGAGTTTTGTTTTCTTTGAGAGCGTCTGTTTTTGCACCGCGCACGTCTACCGCGCATGGTTTAGAAAGCACAGTATTATGACTTTGTCAGCATTTTCATTTCAAATAGTGAGTTTTTGTAAAACTTGTCCCAGTACCTTCTTGGAAAAGTGCCGATTTTACCACAAATTTGATGGTGATTTTGAGAAAAACTCTCTAACGAGCACGGTGAACCCCATTTTTTATTTCAAATTTTGCTTTCTTGTTATGATTTACAAAACATATTTGAAAATTAAGAAAAGTTATAGGTAGAAACATTGAAAAAATGATGTTTTATGTGTGTATATTAGCACTAAAATGTCCAAACTCAAACGTCTGTGCAAAAGTGGTTTCTAAAATTTGTTAAAAAAGGCCTAAAATGCATTTTATCAAGCTTAGGGAAGGTTCATTTAATATGATGAGGGGGGGCATGAAGATCTCAAGGGGGGGCCCTTTGATTTTTAAAATATGTTAAGGGGGGCTCACGTTTTTATTCATATAAGAGGGGGAGGGGGGGCTAAAATAATCGACAAGGTCAAAATGCGGGGCTATGAATATTTTCCAAGTTAGATTTCCAAATCTTCATGCCCCCCTTCGTCATATTAAATGAAACTTCCCTTAAAATGGTCTTTCTTAAGAGATAACTCCAGAGTTCCCACTAGATTTTGAAACAAGTTGTCCTTGGGACCCTCAGGCATGTTATGCTAGGGTCCTCATCATTTTTTGAGGGTCCCTTAACTACTTGATGAGTTGTGTGAACAATAAAATAAAAATAAGAAACTTCATCTGCCCTGACATGTTAAAACTGTTTAATTTGCTTTTTAATCAAACACAACATATAGAAACAGACTTTTAAGATAACAAAGAGAACATTCTTATCCAGTTCAGGCTGAAATTATATTTTCAGATACAAAATCAATAAATTCCAAGCAGTAATAATGCAATAATTCTTGAAACTATTTTATCCTTTTCTTCGAAAATTAGCCAGCTGAACTCCTTTAGCCATCTATCTTGAAATGAGCGAGCCTTTTTCTTCGAATTTTGAGCCATTTTCAATAGTTCACGATCTTTCTGCCATGTGAACTTTTCCAAGATGGCGGATAGACGGTCTGGGTAGACCCAGTTTCCTTGTGTCCCAGGGACGCACAGGGATCCCATAGCGTGCGTCCATTTCAATTTTTGTGCGTTGGGGACGCACATTTGAGGGTTAATGGGAACTCTGTAACTCGCCATTTAATCTTATTCTACTACAATGCTGCTAACTGTGAGTCTATCAATTTATTTTTGCAAAATTCCACACAGGATTTACAGTACCGCCTGGAGGTCTTTTAACATTTTTTGTGTGTAGTTTGCGTGACTACACTTAAACTACACTCAAGTTACACGCAAACTACACTCAGAATACACTCAGAATATACTCATAGTTACAATTAGACTACACGCACATTAGTGAGTGTAGTACACTCAAAATAGGCCGATATGGTCGGCCGATACTCTTGCCAGAACATAGTTGACAGACTAGCTACACGCAGTGTGAGCGAATATGAAACCGATTTCCAACAACTGAAGTCGACTTGATCAGTTTATAGCAACTGATTGCAAAGGTCTTAACAATATCGTCCAATAATATGATAAGAGCAATATTTAAGTCCTAGATAAAATGAATAAGTTGTTTAATAATTTGTCATATAGATTCAGAACAAAGCAAATCGCAAAACGAAGTGTCGTATCGGCCGGCAGCCGGTCACGATTAAGATTCAAATTACTAAATGACCGGCAGTCGACTAAATCTTTCCAATAATTCACGAAATCTACAGCAATTTATCAAAGCCCAATAGATTTATTGAGAAACACCAAACTCTTCTCTTCATTACTATGTTGGATTTCAACGCTTGTTTTTTCTTTGGCATAGAGTAGCGATGACTTGTTCCTCGACTTATAAAAGACTGCCGGCCAAGTTAATTATTTTCGAATACTAAATGGCCGGCAGCAAAATAACTATAATTAATCGACTAAACACAAAGTCAGCACGTGCTCGATTATATAAGCCAGCAAATATTTTTGTCTAACATCTTTCCTGAAAGTTAACAATGATCTATACTCTGTTTGCTGTTGACGGCCATCAATAAAGATTTGAAGAACTCTGACCTTCTCGTTGGAATTTGTTTACAGTGTGCGAGATACAAATCGCCAAATGTACAGCGCCTTTCATAATTACGCCAGCGCCAACCCAAAACAAAATTTCTTCCCATACTAAAATTTTCAAGTCGTTTAGACTTTTGGTATCAATTTTGGTCTTTCATATGAGAAATGAACATTCAGAGATTTGTCAGATTGACAACTTGTCAAAACACGCATCGCATAAATTATATAAAAAGACTGTGAATTCCAAGGGCTGTTCATCCCGTAGAGTTCAAGTCAATTAATGTGCTATTTTTATAGACTCATCACAACACTTTTTATGGTTCCAGACATAGTTTTTATTTTGATTCTTTACATAATAAATGTCAAAGAAACCTAGTTAAGTATTAAATTACACATTTAAACTTCTCTTATTGTCGAAATCGTTGCATCGCAACCTCCAAGTTTAAAAGTTCGTTTGGATTTCGGTCTTTTCTGCGACAATCAATCAGTTTGGGGGCGGAGCTTATGTAGATTACCGCTGACCAAACGCGCCTTTCGATCCCTCAGCACGATCAAATACACGACCATCATCTTCCCGTGTAAACAATGACTCGAGAATATAGCAGAGAATTGAAATGGAGAGTAATTTTTTTGTCAAGGGAAGGATGGGGTGCAAAGGAGATTGCACGTGGGCGAAACCTTTGTGAAGAAAATTAAAAAAATATTCCAAAATAACAAATCTATTGAATATCCGCCGAGGCCTGCAAAGATAAGACAGCTTCGAGGTAAGCTTCAAGTTTATAATAGTTATATTTACTTCCTCAACTTCATTTTGCGTTTGCTTGGTAGCTTTTCTGTTGTACATTTACAGCTCTGAATGGTACTGTAATAGTCACAAGTTTTATGTTTGCCATGACAGCTCAAGATATCCTGATGATGAAACACATTATTTCACAATATCCCGAAGTCTACGAAGACGAGTTAAAAGATTGGTTGGAATATTTGACAGGGAGAACATTTTCAGTTTTCTCTATCAACAGATGCTTACACAAAATGGGCTTTTCGCGAAGAAAGGTGATGCAGTTATCAATGTTTTTTCTCAGGAGTGGGAGGGGAAAGTTTGGCAAACTTCATATTTATACCCCTGCATTCATAGATACTCAAATGTTGTCAAAATTTTAAATTTGTTTTCCTGTTGATCAATATATTGTATTATTAAGTTTATCTTACATATTGAACAGCTGGACGTCATTGCAAAACAGAGAAATGATAGACATCGTGCTGAATTTCGTCGAAGAATGTCACAGTTTGGAACTCATCAATTTCTTTTTCTCGATGAATCATCTAAGGATGAAAGAACTTTTCAGGTAATTCAGCCAGTTCTGTACAGGAGGGTGTAGAAATCTGCATTACACAAATATCACATGAAATACTGTATGTACATGAACATTTGTCATCTTACTTTCCCATTTTATACGTGTCCCTTGTTTTCATCTTTCCTAAATCTGTGTGGAAAGGCTGCTTTCCTTCCAAATCCCCAAAGGCTACCCTATTAATCCAATAGTGTTTAATACTGTTTTTATAATATTTGTTTGTTTGTTCTTTTTCACAAGAGGAAATTTGGCAGAGGCTTAAAAGGCTCGAGGATCTCTGTAAAGGGCAATTTTACCAGAGGAACCCGCTACAGTGTTCTGAGTGCTATTAATATGGATGGGATTGAATCATCTCATACAATAGTTGGTGCTTATAATCAGAGACAGTTTGAATTTGCTATGAATAACTTTGTATTGCCATATGTGGGATCAGCAGCCAGAAGGGAAAAATGTTCTGTGGTAGTATTATATATAGTATAGCAATATGTCAATTGCTGTCATTACAGCTGTCAGAAACAGAGGTGGCATAGTAATGTTCTTGCCGTAAGTGTGCAACTTAATAATAATAATAATAAATACTTTATTTAAACTGGAAGATCTAACAAACTTTATTTTGAAGTAACCATGTAATGAATATGAACATGTAGGAAATATAAATTACATGCTTGGGGACATTTAGTATCATGCAGACCCATGAATTATGTATTATAACAAAGCTCTTTTAAAAGAGAATTCTAGCACAATTTTATTAACTGCATGAAACTTTGTAATTTTTTTCAACATCAATATTGGTTGTCCAAATTTCTATATATATCTTACTAAATTGGTAGAAATTTATGCTATAAATAACAGTAACGTATATTTTTCTAAGTTTTGTATCTTTAAATCAAAGATATCTATAATTGAGAGATACAGTGGCAGATCCAAGGCGGTCCAATGGGGGAGGTGCCTCCCCCTTTTCAGTTGGGCCCTTCTTATTAAGTCAAATGGTAGACCCCTAATTACTTTACTGTTCATTACTTAGACCATACTCTCCGGACATGAACCCTATTGAGAAAGCATTTGGTTGCGCAAAGATGTGGTTAGAGACATCCAGATTTATGCATAAAATACCCACGAAGATGTTTTGAATTAGCTTTGCAACAGGTACTGTACAATCCATTTTTTTTTATTTTCAAACTCAGGGTTCTTGTTAGAGAGCATATAAGTTGAGATCTCTTTATCCCCAATCCCCACCAATATCCTTTATCCCCCTCACCCCCTTAGGATTTGAGTGTTTTGCTGACAAATTTATATTTTTTGGTTTCTAAACATATCTGAAAAACTCACTAGGAATCTTTCAGTACCCCCTTTCTCTATTCAATCTTTGAAAATATAGAGTGAAACAAAAAAAAAACAGTTAAAAAGATATTCAATCTCTAACAAAAACTGAGTTTGAAAATTCAAAAAAATGGCTGAGATAGGCTTTATTTGACTGAACAAAAATTTTAGTTTTTCTTCAGTTACTTAATTCGAACAAACCTCGTACAACATTTTTTGATTAACAGATTACAGCTCAACAAAGTAGAGGATTCTTTCAAGACTGTGGCTTCTAATAATTATTCAACTGTTTGTTGTTTTTTTGTGTGTGTAAAATTAAGTTCAGTCAGAACAAGTCGCACTCCATTTTTGCAGTTTTGCACTTCCCGAAAATTGACCAATAATGGCATATTTTCACTCATAACTTCAATAAAATCCAAGCTTTTTGGCATTTTTATAAAATCACAAATTTCATTGATCTTTTGATAGTTGCCAGTTTTAACGTTTTTGGCAAAACTTTGAAATAACTTCAGAGGAGACTTCATGTTATCCAAAAATTTGTTCATTTTATACATTCTTTGAAAAAACAAATTTGAAAAATTGGAATACCTTCAATTCTTGAAAAACTTAAGTTTATAAAAATGAACCTGCATTGATCTCATAACGTTATGAACCTAAACTGAGGATTTCATAACGCTATGAACCTGCATGGATTTCATAACGTTATGAACCTGCATGGATTTCATAACGCTATGAACCTGAGGATTTCATAACCGTTATGAAAACTACAGACTGAGGATTTCATAACGTTATGAAAACTACAGACTGAGGATTTCATAACGTTATGAACCTGCATGGATTTCATAACGCTATGAACCTGCATGGATTTCATAACGTTATGAACCTGCATGGATTTCATAACGTTATGAACCTGCATGGATTTCATAACGTTATGAACCTGCATGGATTTCATAACGTTATGGAATTAACGCTATGTTTGTGAGTCGTGGAAAACAGTACCTCGGCCCGAAATTATACACCGCTAATTTAAAGTACGATCTGTTAATAATAATATAAAAGTTAATTTCATCTGATGGAACATCAAACAGTGTTATAGCTATTCGTACGTCACCCGTACGAGGACTTTTGTTTGCTATTCGTACGGGAGTCAAAATTATTGAGATTTTCACGGTGATTCTGTATTATTTCAGGAACCAAAATATGATAGCTTCGTTTAGATTGAGTAAGCGATTCTTGTAAGCTATGTTAAACTGATCCACAGTAATTCTACGAGTCTGTACACAGTGGACGAGCGACTCATGTCGCGACACTTAGAATTTTTTCAACTCGATCAAATGTCACGCTCGTCCACTGGGTAAAAACTCGTAGAATTACTGTGAATCAGTTTAACATAGCTTACAAGAATCGCTTCCCCAGTCTAAACGAAGCTATCATATTTTGGTTCCTGAATTTTAATACAGATTCACCGTGAAAATCTATAATAATTTTGACTCCCGTACGAATAGCAAACAAAAGTCCGCGTACGGGTGACGTACGAATGTTATCGCGCGGTTATATAATGTGATTATCCAGCCATTCAAGTTGAAGTTCAATTTAATTCATCAAATGGTGTGACAATGCTCATAATAATTTCTTATAAGTGCCTCGTGAACCGAATTTGCAATCAAGAAGCTAATTCAGGATAAAAATAAAATATATATGTATATATTATAAGCGAAATGAGCGCCGACCGGCAAATGCGAGCCCGACACTCGAGCCACAATTTACCAGAAAACAACAACACTTATATCACTTTTTAATATAGCCGGACCTAATCCGTCATTCTATGATCCCAGTTCAGCGAGACAAACCTTAACTACGTATTAATCATCATCGTAAAAAATACTGTTTAACGTTCCTGCACTGCGGCGATCTGCATGGCGATGTTAATACCTTACGTTGACATAAACTTCTTCTTCGATATTCAGAAAGTCCAGATATAAGTGCACATTTTCATTGTGGCTCTATATCAATGATAAATATAGAATAGAGTCTTTCGGATGAGCTGATTAAAGCCAAACAAATATAGAATTCATCGCAGCTTAATTTGAAAATACATTTGTATATTTTGATCTAGTTATCAGCGGCCTAAGTTTCTAAGTTGTAAACTACAAGCGGGCCCACCGCAAACATAAAAGCATACACAGCAAATTTAATACATAAAATAATCAATTACATTCAAGAATCTTACCTCATACTACCAAGAAGAATAGACGAGGCAGTTTGAAGAATGCAGAGAGCGGGTAACTGGAATTGGCGCCAAAATACTAGATCCTCTGATTCCCTGAATAGTCTTGTCAAAATTCATATTCTTTAAATGTCCTTTACCAGAAATATATCTCGAAACGCTAAGTACTACTTAACTAACGATTTTGGTTATTTCCGAAAAGGAATAACTAAAGTTTCTGTAGTCCAGTATCGAAGACATAATTTATGTTCACGTTCAGCTTCGAGTGACCTGAGAGGTCAACTTATTTGATGTTCAGTTCCGGTTACTCTCAGATTACGCTCAAAATAAATGTCGGTCGTGACGTATGCCCAATTTCATGACCACAACAATAGTCGGTCCTGATGTGTGACTGACTGTGGGTCCTATTCCCGACCAAGCTGAACTTCATTTCTTATAGAGACAGAACACGAACGAAGGGGTGATTTATTCTTAATTTAATAACAAATCTAAATATGCCGGAAATGCGATATTTACATTATGCTCAATCACCAGTGAAGTCTTAACATCGACATTGAACGCCGGGAGAACGTTTTTTTTCCAGTTTGAATTGGATCAGTAGAAAACTTCTCAAGATAATCATCTAATGGCAATTTGAGCAAGTCAATCTTATCCGACTGGTTCAACAAACACGAACACGCTCTAGCCGTACTGATACAGATGTAACAGGCTTAAAACTTGTTATTACAATTTTTCTCAATAATTCGATCATTGTAGTTTTATGACGAACAAGTTCTGTTGATTAGCAGGGGCGGTGCAGCCTGTTTAAAAGTGGGGCCCGGGAGGGGGCTCAAAACTTTAGTTCAGAAAAAACATTGCTTTACGTTCTCAGTTAGCCTAGAGAGAACCGAATGCTTTGTCTCGGGATTTTTCAAAAGAAACAAAAAAAAAAACCTTAGCATGGTTCTGCTTCGTTCATTAACCAAAACCTCCCCAAACACTGGGGGTGGAAAGCCAGACTCTAGGAGCCCTCCCCCTGGTCTGCACCGCCCTTGAATTACACCCACTTTCAAAATTACGCGACCTTTGCAACTTGAAGCATTCTGGAGACTTGGGCACCAATCAAATTTCCAGCGATAAACCAAAATTAATATCAAAATCTAATTGTCAATATTATGCAAAGAAAGTCAATTTCAATTTTTTTCTGTTTATTTGGTAAAAAACTGCAACTCAAAGCGTTAGCCGTTGCATAAATACCGGTCGCATCGGTCGCCACTAGGTCTCGTAATTTTGAAAACGGGTGTAAAACAATATTATGAATTTAATGTTCTGTAGAGACATTGCTCTCGGAGCCACTCTGAAAAAAGCCATACTCTTGTTTTAGGCGACGACTTGTATGAAGCCGTAATTTACCGGAATTAGTTAAAGTAAAATCAAATAAAATAACAGACTGCTTTTCCACATTCTCAAGCCAATCGACCCATTGCCATCCCTCCTTTTTCTTCGCTTTGGACCATTTAGTTGTCCAAGATCCTGAAAACCACGCTACTTTCAAGTTGTTTTCGTGGACTTCACGCACTTCTGCGATCAAAGGTCGCTCGCCGTATTCGTCCATGTCCAAGGCAACCAGCATCCCAACATCTATATCGCCCAAATTCTGATTGTCAATGATCTCCTTTTGATTCTTCTTAGGCGGTCGATATGGCCCTGTGTAAATCTGTTAGAGACAGTTTTCATGGATTAGTAGCTAGCGCGTGAAATATCGAGGCGGCCACCACACTGATCATTTTTGTCACTGAGTTCCATTAAATGAAAATAGCAGGGAAAATATAATTTATTTCCAGAAAGAGGAAATGGGCAGAATGCGGGAAATTGAAATTTCGATCTCATTTCCATCTCCGACTAAATAACGGAACCAAGATTCCAAAGCCGCCACTATTTTCGAATTGCATTCGAAAGAAATTCAGATTTATCAACTGAAATTTGTAAAGATCCCATTCAATCCATGATGATGGGCCATAGAGTCCGAAACGGTTTCACTGCATTGCATAATAAAAGTACGTTTACGTAGAAGAAGAGCTTTCACTGTAAGAAATCCCTGCAGATTTGTTCAATCTAGCCCTCAAAAAAAACACACACACACAACAGACAGAAACTAAATGACTTACTGGCAAGAAGCCCTCTCCACGTTCATATGCTCGGCTGCACTTTAGTGCCTCACTCAGACGAGGGGTCTCTGTCTCGCTTGGTCGTTTCCTCTCCCTCAAGTCATCGACCAGCCAACGTTTCTCTGCGGAGTGTATGTACTCAAGCTCTTTCTTGTGGAATTTGTCATCTTTTGAAAAACAAAGAAAGGTGTAAACCACTACAACAGTCCCTCCTTCCAATGGGGTGTACCAGGAGACAACAGTCAAGATACATTACAAAACCAACCTTTGTGTACTGACTAGATACTATAAAACAAAAGGGCGCCTTGTAAACAGAATCTTCTTGTAAGCATCCTTTGGTCCATATCCTCAGTAAAAAAATTAATCACGTCTTTCCGACCAGATCCTGTGGAAAGGTTCTTTCACAAAAAATTGGGAAAAGTGTAACGAAGCTCCGTGCATTCTTCACGTGCTGATTATTCAATCCTTTAAAATCTTTAAATCTTACCGTATTGAATGACTTCAACATCTTCGTATGCCTCAGTGTATTTCTTCTCCTTAAGGAAAAACTCGTTCCAGAGATTTTCCTCTTTTGAATTTATAATTCCTTTCTCTTTGCATTTCTCGATCGTCTTCTCTATTCTGCTGAAGCCAACATCTTGGAAGTTTGGCTTAACGAGGTCTGGGATGCCACTTGGCAGGTCTTTAATGAATATGGGGCCAAAAGGTTCCCACTCATCCCGGTTCCATGTAGGCGTAGAACTGCACCAAGGCTTGTAATCAATGATGCACTTCCCATTTTCATTTAAAACAAATGAAAAGTGATGGAAATCTTTAAGTCGGTGTATTTCTATCGAACATGCTTGTAGCCATTCCCTAATGGCATACACATGATCGATACGAGCATACTGGGGCTTTGCTCCTTCTTCGCTTACTTCACCTTGAGTCTGTTTATGGCATGTTGTGATGTGCCTTGTGATATCTTCATATGTCTTGGCACCACGTCTCTTGATAGCAGTTGACAGCCTTGAAAACATTTGGTCGACATCAATGTGAGTGTGCCCAACAGGAAGAAATGAAACTTCAATCTGAAAACAAATAATAGGGCCGTTTATTTAGCCTGCGGCTTATAATAGAAACACCAGTATCTAGTGTAAATGTTTTTATTTTTTCGACTCTTGTTTAAGGCCAGGCCTACATGCGCCGCTATGTTTAGTATATAACAACGTGAAAAATTTAGATGCCATTTACCTTTTCAAAAACCTTTGTTTCCACGAGGTATGCTAAAAATGTAAAGACGTACTGGTTCTTGTTTTCTTTACAGGTGTTGTCCAGTTGGATAAATAAGTGGTCTGGGAGGATGTCCCTGTGTACCCATAGAGACTAAAGAACAGGAAATTTTATCAAATCGGCGATGATAAACCGCCGTACAATTGATCCGGCATTACCAATAAGCACTCTACTAAACTTAGAAGTTTTGACACCATATCATCGGCGATGATAAACCGTCTTCAAATTGATCAGTAAAGTACACAAACAATAAAAATTCCCTTATATTTTAAGCTATTTTTATTGTGCATCAGCTGCAATTAGCTGTAATTACAAAGTACAACAGCTTATAAAGGACAAGACAAAACAGCTACAAATATACTATGAACAATAAAAATGCCATGTTTTCTTTTTCACTGAACTGGTTATCTTAAAAGATAGATTAACTAAAGACACAAAACGTTCAACATAGCATTGAGAGCGAAAATAACATTTGTAACTTACTTGTATTAAGATGTTTGTAGTCATATTTGAATCATGGCAATGTTGCTGGTAATCAAGAAACATAATTGGATTTCTCCCATGGATCATAGCACCAACGACATGAAGCTTTAGCCTACATGATTTTTCTAGAGTGGCGTGCCTCCACACCGTATAGGGAATCTCTGTCTTGTTTTGGTCCATGCCGTCTATGGCTATGGAAAAAAACTTGTTCGGTTTCTGATGGGCTTTTGCACCTCTATCCATATACGCTGTTCGTTCATTCCTTAAATTTGACAAGGTTTGCGTTAACTTCAATCCGGCTTCAACTGAACACGACATACTGTTTGAATTCCTATATTGGTTTTACGTTAATTGATTTTTCTTCGTTATCATAGCACAATAATTTCCAAAATAGCTAGGAAAATGCAATTTAGTAGGAAATTGCAATTTCCTACAAATCTCCATGTCATTTCCGTCATATTTCCATTTTATTTTATTTTTTTGAAATAAGACTAGCAGAAATACGTTTGAAATTGCAATTTATTTCCGTAGGACAGGAGCAGCACAAAAACGTTTACACCCAATTGACAGTAGGACCATGTAGTAGTTTTATTCTTTGAATGAAAAATTTATAAAATTGTGAGTTCAAAGCAGTCAGAAAATTCAGGGGTCGCCGTATTACTTGTCTTACTTAATGTGTTCGAAAAGAACAAAGGACAAAACTCTCCGAAATCGAACACCAAAAACCAGCCATTTTATCGTTGTTCTTACCGGCCTTTTCTACAGATAACATTCGCTAAATTTAAAAGTTTGTGCTTTTTCTCCTATTTCACACAGTGTACAATATTATTTGATAATAAGATTTGCAGAATTTGGTCGATAAAATGTTGCATGTTTTTCTTAATTCACTAAATGTAGAATTTGTACCCGTTTTAATCGCTAACTCGCTAGTGCTCAGACTCCCCACGGACATACAAATGTTCTTTAATAAAAGTGCGCGCGGCAGATGTGCAGTAGCAAGGATCCCGAACTACCTTAACGTCTTTCCGCAGTATCCGACAAGATTTGAAAGTCAATCATTTGCATATGTAAAAAAGCAGCACCTTGGTTTGGTCCGGTTTGAAATTGAATCATGGGCTTAGTTTTTCGAAGGACGATTAGCGTTAACCCAGGATTAAATATAAAGAAAACCATTCATTTTAACCCAGGATTAAATCTAAAGAAAACCATTTGTCTTAAACCAGGATTAGCGTTAATCGCCCTTTGAACAACCGGCTCCTGGACTTGCATACTGAACACCTGCACATATCCAACCAGAATGAGCAAAGTTATGTGTTCAGTGATAACACATAAAATTTTCTTTTGTATTATTATATGCCACCTACCGTACAAAGTTCAAATGTTCTTTTTTCGCTTCTTGGACTACTTCGTTCTCCTCAACGCGTCCGGCAGTCTCTCTCATTTCATCTTTTATGGTAGAACAGGTGTCACATCTTCCAAATCGATCTTCCTATAATGAAAATTCGTGATCATGTCAGAATTCCGAGTTCAATTCTCAAATGAAGCAACTGAAAACCGCTTTTGTGTAAGATATATAGTTTTATAAATAGAGTGATCCAAAAGTACTAACTAAATAGTGCAAAAGAGGACTGAACAAAGGATTTTGTACGTTTAGTACTATTTTTCATACTATTAGTTTAGGCTTGGTTTCCATTTGTCACTAATCTCCGGCAGTGATCCGTACAGCAAACAACTCAAAGCGTTTGATCGCTCCATGGCATCACTAAAGGGATCGCTCAACACATTTTTGCGTCGATTCTTTTGTCAAATAGATACCAGATATCTCTTAGACAGATGTATATGCCAGTTTGCACTGTTAGGCATATAGTCACAATATTCTGTAAAGTATTTTATCACTCTAGCTGAGATCCACAACAGAAAAATACATATTCATAGTTTTACCTACCGCAGGTATTTTAACATGGAAGTAATGGCAAGCCCAAACTTTTTGGAAAAGAGATTCAGAGCACTTGTCAAGGCCTTCAGACTGACCAACCGTGCACATTTCTAAATAGATGTCGTTCTTCTTTATAGATGATGGTAAATGCCAGTTTGTACTGTTAGGCATGTAGTCACAATTTTCTGTAAAGTATTTCTTCAGAAATCTCATTACTTTGTCGGTCTCATCGGAACACGGTATATTCGCAAACGAGCCATGTACTTCATTTCTTCTACCATTCAGATAGTCGGCTTTTAGGTATTTGAAGCGCCTCTCTGTAATTCCAAGTACTCCAGTCCACGCTGACCAACAAACAGGTATTCCGGATATATGGTAAGTAAATGTGCCTTCTTCTGGCTGGTTCGTGTCAAGCCAAACGAGAATATACTTTCTCTGTGCTTCATAGCTTTTACACTCTCTTTGGAAACTACTTCGCACTTTTTGCACTTGATGCAGCTGCAACTTTTTAAAGCATGTTTTATTAGCGCATGTACATTCAGACTCTATCAGTTTTTCTGAAGTTAATATTCTTGATCTGCGAACACCTGATGAAGAGATAAAAAGTAAATTTGTTATTGCCATTTCAGACCCACGCAACAAAAATTAACCCGGCAAGACAATGATGCATTCCCGGGGGGACTCCATTATAAAAGGGTGCGAGGGGTCCTCGTCGTCCCTTTTAGGGTTTGAAATCAGTGTTTTGGTCCCGCTTAGGGTGATAATGACGAGAATGCCCACCAGCTGAGTTTTGTGGTCCCTTTTAGGGTATAAGATCAACAACAATGCTACTTTTAAGATTACTTACCTAATTATATAGCTGTCTCTAAATCAAATATTGTTAACAGATTGATTTTTCTTAAATTTTCGGCCAACTGTCCAATTTGAGAAAAATAGGACAGTTGGGACTAAGATTGGACAGATCGCAAAATTGTAAAAGAAATCAATCTGACAATATTTGAATTAGAGACAGCTATATAATTAGGTAAGTAATAGGCCGGACACCATGCTTGTCCAATTTGAAAATAATTGAAACTCAAAAATTTCCTTTGACGTCCAAATGGGACTCGACCTGCGGTCTCGTCCAATTTTAGCAGCCCTCGGAATTTTTTTGAGTTCAATTGTTTTCAAATTGGACAAGCATGGTGTCTTATTATATATACAAATAAACAATCACGTACTTGCGTATACTCTATGCCTGGTAAATTCACCTATTCCTAAACATTTTGCTTTGAGATTCCTCAGGCTATTTGTGCAGAAATCTAATCATTATGTAACAAGTGAAATTATCGACCAGATCACTCCAAACAATCATTTTCTTGCGATGTCTGGTAGTTTCACAAATTCCTATACATATTCCTCTAGCGAATTGTGCAGAAAATCGTCAAAAAGAGCAAAATCAGAAAAGAAAAGACTAGCCGATCGGTCCACTCGCTGCTTCAATTACATGTGAATGTGTTCTTTGTCGCACCAGTGTTTATGATTGACATCCACTAAACGTCGAGTCACAAGTTTGAAAACTGAATCTCAATTGGCCGCATGTCATTGAAAACCGCTGAAATGGTTTCGATCCATAGGGGAAAAAACAAAGCCAAACAACAGCAACATCAACAACAAATAACTGACTTTTCTAAACTACACAGATTAGTTAAATTACCTCTTTTTCTTTTCACTGTTTCTTTTTCTGGCTGCGTCTTACCCGAAACACTATCTTCCATACAATCTTGATACTTTTTGGTAGTGTTGCAAAATATCTCACCCTCAATTTCAGATTCAGAGTCACTTGAGACTTGGCATTCGCCTGTTTTTGGATCATTAGTCCTTGTCTTTTTTGAACACTGAAATATTGAACCAACAAGTTCCCCACTTATATCTGAATCTGCTTCAGAGTTATCGTCGCTTTCAGCTATCAGTTTTTTGCTTTCGAGATCTCTAGAACACGAAGCTGCAATAAACAATTCTCCTTCGACTTCATCATCATCTGGAACTCGGACGCTCTTTTGTAAATTTGACCGGTAAAGCTCTACTTCGGTGGCTTCAACCAAGAGATCACGCACATCTGTTATGTCAAATCCTTCAAAATCATCATCGCTACTACTTTGTCTTGGATCTAAACTTTGATCGGGATTCAAATTCGTTTCATTCATTGAGAAAGCTGAGCAAAGAATTTTCTTGTCGTGCGACTATATTTGTGAGTTGTGATATTCACATGCTGCACAACATTTGAATATTTAAAGTTGACAGCGAGGCTAACTGGAATAAACAAAGGAAATCAGTCAGCCATGGCCAGGTTTTTGTTGTTTTAAAACACTTTAAAGCCTCGGTATCAAGTGGAATATTAATTGTTTGGGAGCTCTCAATTTGGTAATTTGTGGTATACGGAAATTCTCATTTCCGGCATGACTAACAAAGCTCACTGAAACTACAGTACGAGACGTGAAAATGGAGCGCGAAGTTGAAATGATGACATGGTAAGCGTAAAATCAAGTTTGATGAGTTCTAATCATGCTCAAATTCGCTAAGTCATTCATAACTCTGTCTCATTCTAGGTTAAAGAAACATTTTAAAGAATCTACAGATATCAACGACAAAGTTTATGTCGATATAGTGCGTGAAATTTTCCAACAGAAGTTTCCAAAAGAGACAAACAATACCTTCGGTACGATAGTGAGAAGAGCTTTTCAAGGAGTAAAGAGAGCCAAAAATAGTGGAGGATATTATTACAGTCCTTTGATGAGATATACAAACGACGAAAAAGTGCAAAATGCAGAGAAGCCGGTAACGACAGATAAGTGCACTCAAACTTCGAAGCTTACAGGAAAGTCCCATCAAAGCAGAATTGACTTCGAAATTAAGCCAACTTCAAGCCACAAATACAGCTCTACAAGAAAAGGCCACACTTTATGAAAAGCATGTATCTCTACTCGAGGAAAAAAACAAAACTATAGAAAAATGCAATTCGTCGTTGAAGAGACAATTTGAGGAGCTTCAATCCAAAAACAACGAACTTAAAGGAGTTGTCACAAAAAAACTTTGCACTAGTGATTTAAGAGGAGAAGGACCAAATCGCGGACTTAGAGCCCTTGAAGTCAACGCCATAAACGAAGATGATCTGATAGGAGCAGACGAATACATCGGAGAAGGCAGTTACGGTAAATGTAAACTAAGAACTTTTACACGAACTGGAACGGTGGTTGTTGTAAAGGAGATGAAAAGCGAAGATCATGAGTCGCTTATTCGTGAAGCTAAAATTATGCAGTCGTTAACTAGTGACAGATTTCCGTTCATATTTGGAGTTCAAATGACTAACCGTCCATATAGTATTGTGATGGAATTCATAGGTGACAAAGACAACAAACTGTCAACGACTCTATATCAAGTGGTGGTTGGTAAGGAAAGCCACATTCAAGAAGAAAGAAAAACCATGCACAAATCTGATTGGATCAAAGTATGCCAGGACGTTACAGATGGGATTCGTCACTTGCACACGATTGGCTTCTTACATAACGATTTGAAGAGTAACAATGTTTTGATTAGCAGAAAAAGAGGTTTTATCATCGACTTAGGAAATGCTTGTGATGCTACTAGACCATCAGCAAGAAAACACAATAACTTCCACAGCCATATTGCACCGGAAGTCCTACAGGGACGTTGTTGTAGTTTTGAAAGTGACATCTACTCACTAGGAATAATTTTCAATTTTGTAAGGAAATATTGTCAAGTACCAGAGCTTCGTGATATCGAAAAAGAATGCTTATTGAATAATCAAGTAATGAGGCCATCTACAAGTTTAGTGTCTCGTCAGCTCCAGGAAATATACCGCCATCTAATTTTAATGTAGTTGTCGGGGCTATCGCTTTTGTCAAGTTTTAGTGAAGCACATGCCGTTTTGAAAAGAAGCCCCAGAGGCAGTTTTTTTTTTCTATCAGCTTTCACACTGTAGTTCCCGTTCGAGAAAAATGAATTTTGATTAACTCTGTTGTTATTCACAAGTTAGGAAAAGACCATTATTCAGCACTAAATGCTGTGAATGGTATGAACTCTTAGAATTTAAATGACCTTTAATTTAATTACTTTGATTAAAAATTTTTCGATGTCTTTTTTGAATCAGCCTGGGATTGAACATTCCATGAGTTGTATGGGCACGATACAAGCAAATAAAATCTTAGTTTTGGTCACTTCAGTAACTAAAGCCCCGTTGGCACGGCACCAAAAAAACCGCTTAAGGCAAGGATGATTTCGGCAAGGATGAATTTACTTTTTAACAGAAAATGATCAATAGAATTCTATATTCAAACGGCACTATTCTGGCTCGTATTATTTAAGATATAACACTGCCGTTTAAATACAGAATTCTATCCGTTTTTGGTGTAGTGTAAGTTTTAACAGCTTTAGTAACCGACAAAGCATACACTGGAAATTTTTGCCCTGATTCCCTGTTAGGAAATATCTAGGAATACTCTAGGAAATTAAATTTTTCTATGATAGGAAATGGGCAAAATGTAAGAAAATACATTTTCCTGCATATTCCCTACTCATTTCCAACCATAGGAAATTAAATTTTCCTAGTTATTTCCTATCATAGGAATATGAAAGGTTTGAAACAACTAGGAAATGCGATTTCCTTTGGTTGAAAATAACTAGGAAATATGTAGGAAAATATATTTTCCTAAATTTTGTCCGCTTCCTATCATAGGAAAATGCAATTTCATAGGTATTTCCTAACACAGGAAATGGACAAAAAATTCCAGTGATAAGTAATCGAAACACATAACAAAAGCGGGAATTAACATTTTTTAATAAACTTTATTGTAAAACAAATAGTATAATAAAAAGTCAGCATATTTATTTCTGATTACTCTTAGCTTTTTACATTTTCTTTTAGAACTCTTGTATTTCAGTTGACGTATAAAAATTTACAGTGAGAATCGAAAAACAACCGGAACCGCGGAGAACTGAATCTCATCATCAGAAAAGTGTTTCTGGTAGTGGTTGGCCAAGAATCAACTGTGGATCAAATGAACTCTGATTATTTCTGGTTCACAACTTAACGACTTAACTAGAGCCACAAAAGTAAGAAAAATGATCAATTAGTCTATTCGTTTTCATCAGAGCTACATTCTTCATTTTCAGCAATTCCTTCAACTCCTTGTACAGTTGTTGCAGCAGTCTTTCTTAATTGGCCTTCTCCTATTACAGTAATACAATTTCTATCAAGTGAAAGAGCCGCAACCATTACAGAATCTGTAAGAGACAAAAAGGAGTTATGATTAGTAATTGTGATGCTTAACTGCATGATAAGTACATATAAAACGTTACCACTGTTGACGCGGAAAGAAATTGCAAACGGAAAGGTAGCAAGCGATACAATAAGGAATGAATTGAAATCTGTAAAGCCTTGTTCACACAACAGCGCAAATGCAAGTGCAACACAAGAAATGAAACGCTGTCCATTCTCTTGCATTTGGGATTTTTGCGTTCTTATCTCTTATTCTCGCCCGTGTGAACTCGCGACGAAAATGTGCTTGTTTTTGTGTTGTCGTGTAAAGAGAATAATTGCATTAATGAAGAAATAAAAGACGCGCACGAGGGTAAGTTCCTTCCTTTCTTTCTTTAATGCTTTGGTTGCACTCGTAAAAATTCAAAAAGAGGGCGTGAGCGTGCAGTGCGATGATTTAGAGTTAATAATAATAATAACAATATTTAATATTTATAAAGCGCATTTTCTATAAGTATAATCAAATGTGCTTTGAGTTCGCAGTGTACGGCGTCCTTCGGCAAATGGACTGAGAGCTAAGATTTGTGAGAAATTACTATTTGATTTACCAAAATGATCTTTTGTTCAAACATCGTCGACAAATATAAAATAAAATTCGCGAGACTTAAATAAATGAATTCATAATGACAACGCGAGGAAGCTCGAACGTAGTAGATTTAAACTACTAAATGGTCTTCTATATTGGAATTAGGACGTGTATCCTTTCCACCTTTTCGGTTAGTGTTGAGGAAAAATCTGACAAGGAAAACATGAAAAACCACTAAAAATCAAGTAAAATGATGTACCTTGCGACGACGTTAGGTCCAACACCCATTGTCCTTCGTAACTAAAATGCGTAATGATATGTTTGGCAAGCGCCACTGGTATTACTGATTCGGTGTGGCTATCGAAGCAAAAGGTGTTGTTGGCGCTCTCATTTTCGCTAAAGTGACAGTGGGACTCATTTATTGAGCCTTCTTTGGCCCAGTGGCCAAAAACAATAGGTCGCATACTGTCTGCCATCACATGGCCTGTCGAACAGAAAGAAAAGATATTAATGATAATAGTGTTACCGTTTAAGTGAAATATAGTAGTTCTGGCTCAAATTAAAGAATGTTATGTTGCTGTTGCTGATGCTGACATGTTAAAATCTTGATTGTAATAATAATAGGAGTATAGCCAACATTTGAAAGATTAAGGTTATTTTTGGTAACAAGTTAACGTCATCGCGCACACTGTAAAAAATAAATGAAGAAATGAAATAGTTTCTATTATTGTGCTCGCGCATAAATATTGGTTGACAAGCTTCCAGATTTAGCACACGATGTGGCGTCTACGTTTTGATACTAAAAATAACCTCAGACTACAAGAACATAGCGCAAACACAAGGGACCCGATAATACTAAGAGAGACTCAGTAATGTCTATGCGATGTACGCAGTGACTATGGTCCCGTCCTCGCGCACATCAAATTAGTCAAATTGAGAACCTTGCGCGCGCGATGGCGAAATAGCCTTTAGTTAGTTACCGTATACATTGCAAAGACATCAATACTGAGTTTCGCCCTCTCTTATAATTGTGGTTTAATTTCAGAAACAACATACTGACCACTTGAGTTATGGGATTTTTCTTCGTGTATTTGAACACATTGTAACCATTTAATTTTTGAATGTGATTCGAATTTTGACAGAATAATGGGGTCATTCTATCTCTCAATACATACCTTGTATTTTTTTTGGTTTGGTATCAACCCAAAAAGCAATTTGTGTTGATGTGAACTTTTGCGCCATTAATTGTTCCACCAACTCAACATTTTTCATTCCTGTCATCATGGCTACGTTGTACGCAGATAGAAAGTTTATGTTTACTGCCAGCACATTTGTACATAACATATTCACGTCTTTGGCGGCCATTTCCTAATAACAACACAAAACAAAAAGTTAAGCAACCAAGTCACTGGCTCAAAAAATTTTTAGACTGCACTGACTCAGCAGAGGTGAATATATCGTTTTCTTGGACGCGGGAAATCGTTTCATTATTACAATGCTGTAAAGTAATCCAAATGAAACTGATGTTTAACCAACTACAATAACTGAACATCATAGTTTTATGGCGGACTTCAGGTGTGCTTCTCGTCAGTGGGGGAAGGAGAAATGGGAATGATGGTTATAATGTTTAGGATAAACAGAAATACTTTATGGGTATGATTTTGGTAGCACTAACCTCAGTAAAAGAGGCCAACACTAAAGAAAACCCCTTGAATGATTTGGGGACCAGCCTTTGGATTTGTTCTAAAGGAAGATCTTTTGATGACCCCTTCATTAGGATTCCATCACTTTCTTGGTGGCGGTAGAAGAAGACGCCATCCCGTTCTTCGTGTAAGTTAATTGTTGATGGTTTTTCATTTCTCTCCCATGCCACAGCTCGTTCGAAGAATGATATAACTTCCTACAGCAAATAAAAGAAAATAATCACTCTATGTTTTTCTGCAAATTAGTAATAAACTTTGGCCAATCAGTGAGCTTTGTATCGTTAACAATGAATTTCTTTGAATATTTTATTTTCCTTACATATTTTCTAGATGTTATAGACGACGACCCCGGATGATAACGCGCGGAAAATTTAAAAACATGTTTCATATTTTTGGTTTCCCATGCATGCGGCGTCGTCCTTAAGGCGGTGAAATACGAGACACAAAAACCCTCAACTTGTCGCGCAACATGGTTGCGTTGCAGGTTTTTGATCGATGTTGCGCGTTTTTCACCTCGCGCGATCTCAACTTGTCACGCAGCAAAAAAAATTTTCGTGAGGTGAAAAACGCGCAACATCGATCAAAAACCTGCAACGCAACAATGTTGCGCGACAAGTTGAGGGTTTTTGTGTTTCGTATTTCGCCGCCTTTACTTGTTTGTGTCCTCGTTCTTGAAAAACACTATAAACTGAAGCTCCTACTGGGAAAGGGAAACGGCACAGTGCTGCATAGAAATTCGTTTTGAAAAAAATGCTCATGTCGAAGTCGTTCCTATCTTGAATCTTAAGGCCGATACATCTTGTGTTCCACAAACGGTTTAGCTAAATACCTGTGGTACTTTATTTCTTTTTATATCTGAATCGCTAAACTGAGCGATTTTCTCTTCTGTAGCATGCAAGGGAAATCTCTCTTTTAGCCTTTCCCATGTTCCTTCTCCGGTATGTTTTAGGAAGGCATTTACAACCAGCTGCTTTGTTTTTATTCTTTTGGCCTTTTCTTTCATTTCAGCCAGTGAAAGTTCCTTGTTGACTACCTTTCTCAGGAGGTCAAGTTTGGTGTTATCTGCAAGACCTTGAAGTGGCATACCAAGCTAATATAAAAATTAGGTACTACCTAATAGCGGAACTCCCATTTAAATATAATAATAATTTTAAATACTTTGTTTTATTTTGACATTTTTGATTCAAATGAATTGGGCTTGCTGTGGTAATAGGCAAACAAAGATTGCATTTTGTTGTAAAAGTTGAAATAAAGACTATAGATCAAGCTTTATTTCTTGCCCTTCAGTCTCCTGAGAATTATAAGGCTTTCAACTCAGTGACCATAGTGATATTTATTCAGATATTTGTGTCAGATTTTATAATTGACTTAGTAGTAAGTGCTTCATAATTCTCAGAAATAGGATGCAAAAATCCCTCAAACTGATTTCATTCACATAAATACTGAACCTAATTCAACATCCTTCAATTAAACAATTAGACATTGCAGAAAATTATATTTAGATTTTTCTGTCTTGACAGTATTGTGGCATCTTGTTTTTTTTTTTTTTTTGTATTATGTAGAGTAGAATGACACTGATAAATAGTTGTCTTTACACGAAACAAGAATTCTCTCTTCCAGGTTACACTAATCATGACTTTAGATGAAATTGTAAAACAACTCAAAACAACTACTACCTAAAAGCAAAGCTCCAATTTCAATTTTAATTTTTTTATGTTCTTGATTCAAATGAATTGGGCTTCCTGTGGTAATTGAAAAAGTTGAAATGAAGATTATTTAAAAAGCATTTTTAAAATAAGTTTTGGTTTTGGTTTGTATATTGTATGGGCTTGTATGCTCAGTGACCTTTGTTACAGTAAATTTCAATATTCAGATTCACTGTCAGATTTCATAACTGACTTTGTAAGGGTTCATAATTTTCAGAAATAGAAAGCAAAATCTCCAAAACATTTTTTTAAATTGATACAAGTAATTAAACCTTTTTGACATCCTGAATATTACAGAACAACATATATTGACTATATTGATTTGTCTGTCTTCACTATATTTGTGACATCTTGTTTTTTTGTGGTTGTTGTTGTTGTTGTTGTTGTTGTTGTTTTGTTTTGTTATTTAATGTAGAATAGAATGACACACTAGTTAGGTGAATACTTGTCTCCCACTTTTCTCTTCCAGGTTACACTGATAATACAATTTAAAGTGATTATAAAAACAGCTAATTGAAATAACAAGAAAACAAGGAATTAAGCATTTTCAGTCTGTATTTAAGGCTTCACAGGGCTCACTGAGCAACTTCATCCAGATGAATAAAGTAAAACAACTCTAGTTTGCATGGCAAAATTCCTTCTTTTTTTCCTGTCAATTGTTTCATTAAATTCCAGACCAAAACTTGAGCTGTATTTACACATTAGTGGGGTTGAAATAAGTTCAAAATTAATTTTTTTTACTAATTTTATCATTATTAGAACTAGTGCAAAAAGTTCACCGTAAAACAAAATGTCGTTGTACATTTCATGTAAGGCTTGATCGAGTGTTTCTTTAAACTTGGCCACAGTTCAACGTGCATAAAAGGTTTTTTTTAAAGTCATCAATCCCAAATCAAAGATAAAAGATCAAATATAGGTACAAGAGACTTTTTGATATCATTTTCTGGCCAGGGTCTTTACCTTGAAGTGCTTTCCTTGTTGTCTTTTCGAAGCATACTGGTCCTTGTTTCACGCTCAATGCAGACGATTCTTGATTTATTTCCAACTTTGGCTAGATTTTTAAGCAGCTTTACTGAAGGCATCTTCACGAAACGAAGAATACACGATCCTCAATGACTCATTCATTATGAGGAATTTTTTTAAACTACGAATCCAACTAAAAAGTCGTTCAACTTTGAAAATATCCTCTGTGTCTTTCGTCTTTCGAGCAGTTTTTGAAACGACACCAGGCCCGAAAAAAATTCAAACGTACGGTTTTTTTCGCTTTAACCTGTCAAGATTGGCACAGATTAATGTCCATCAAAATCGCTAAATTTTTACGAGGTTTCGAGAATACTATTTTTAAGCTTTGCAAGTTAAAACTGCAAGGAAACTTGTAAATTTTCAGTTTTCAAAGTGTCAGCGCGCGTCAAGTTGGTGCCAAAAAGCAATCAGCCAATCAGCATCGCGATGTACACGGACGTACGGACGTATGTATGTATGTATGTATGTACGGACGGACGTACAGCCGTTGGGCTCCCTGTGTGTCCATGAAAAATCAACTCGATGGGTTACCATTTTTTCTTAGGTATGGTGCTCCGCTCGCGCGGGCCTTCGGCCCGTGCGGGAGCTCCGCTATAAAGTAGAAAAGATTATCAAAATTATGACAGTTAAAAATGCAAAGTTCCGTGCAAATGTGCAATTGCGGGCGCTTTTGACGCGAATTCCGGCGACCTAGACATAATGACGATCCACGCTGGCTTTTCCACATCCCATCTCTTACCTGGATGCATGTCAGTAGCTGTAAGTATATACTATCAACCTCAGATCTACACTTAAGCACACAGTTACTATACCTGACTCTGTGGAATCTCGCTTTGTTTCTTGCGTTGATTTTTCAGCTCTCCCTTAGAGAACAGCTCCCCAACTTTGTGAAATTGCTCATATGTGTCTCGTTTAAGCAAAGCCGCCTGTAGTGTGGGCTCAATCGAATTGGGATCCTAAACAACGACATATTCGGTATAAGCAAAATACAAAAAAATACATATACATATGGGGATTTTCTCTTTTACATCTTCTTGGCCGTTTTCACCTATAGGGAGTAACTCTTTATAGACTGCTTTTGTTTTCGTTCATTTCGAGGGTGTGGAGCTAAGTAAAGGCAGTAAACCTTGAACTGAAACCATGCATCTTATGCCTCAGTTTCCTGTTTAACTTTCCGCGGATTTAAAAGACAAGCGTCCCGTTATTAATATGTAGATTTTGGTGTAATTTACCTTTTCTGGTTTCACATACATCTGCTGGCACGCTGTCTTCCATGCTTGGTTGGAAGGCGGGGTGTCATCTGACGTGATGTCCTTTTCAGCCAATTTATAGAGCCATTCACGACAGGAATGAACTCTCGTCATCCAGTCCGTCTGCATGCTCCCCGTGTTTAGCATATTGTGCAAGTTTGCTATCGCTCCGCACTATATAAACAAGAAGAGCGGAAAGACATAGGGTTGAATTTTTTAGGCCTCCTAGAAGCGTTTCGGGTGCCGGGTACTTAATAACTGGATTTTCTTTAATTTTCTTTATTCAGATATAATGTAGCATTATTCAGTTTCCACTTACCAAGGTACTGGGTATCAATTTCTTGGTCGATCCCAGTAGCTTTGAACTTCTTCTCAGGTGAGGGAAGATCAACCCCTTCCGCGGCGGTAGGTTTGGCTGTTCTCTTTTGACGTGGCGATATGGTTGCTTTGCTAGAAATTGGCTGGCCAGGGGGGAGAGCTACGGGTTTCTCGATTGGTTTGTCTTGCACTGAAACGCACTGTATGCCAGTTACTCGCTTGAATTCAGCAACGAAGTCTTTAGGCGATGCTGTGTATCTTTCCAATTCTTCTTGAAAAGCCGTTTTTTCGACGTCTAGCTTATCAAGGTCAAATTTTACAGATGTTTCGCCAGCAGCACTTGACGGAACTTTGAATGTAATCTGTTGCACAAATAATAACAATTTTTATGAAGAGAATAATCGTCGGCGGATGATTTTGATTTCAATAAAACACAAAATTTCAACTAAAGAGCAATATGTACTTGAACTTACCACAATACAACGTTGGCACGTCTTCGATGAAGGATGTGCTTTAATGTTGATTATTTTCTCAGTCAAAAACTTGGATTTTGGCATTGAGAAACGGTTTTCACCGCTCTTGACGAAGACTCCTTCATCATCAACGGCTTTAAAAAACCATGACTGGTCTTGAGGTGCAGCCTCTAACGAAATCTTGGGACTGCTTTTGGTCGTTTTAGACGACATAATAGAAAATTAAATTAAAAAATAATTTGAATCTAAATAGAATGAGCGTAGTTGGTTGTTGAGTGACTTCCTTACAAAGCGTGATTTCCGAAAGAATTGTCATGCTTCAAAAAGAGCTTCGGCTTTTATAGTTGCAAAAATGTAATCTCAAACTCAGAAACTTAGTTAACCAATGGATGACCAAAGCACTCCGGAAGTAAAGGAATTGCTGGAATCCACGAGGCTAGGTCGAGAATAGTAGGACCCACAGACGGTCATGACGTCATGACCGACTATTGTTAAAGCATAGCAAAGATTGACTCTTCCATATCGTGGCAGCCTACGATGGCATTGCTCCGCCCCACTTTTAAACAGGCTGCACCGCCCCTGCTAATCAACAGAACTTGTTCGTCATAAAACTACGATGATCGAATTATTGAGAAAAATTGTAATAACAAGTTTTAAGCCTGTTACATCTGTATCAGTACGGCTAGAGCGTGTTCGTGTTTGTTGAACCAGTCGGATAAGATTGACTTGCTCAAATTGCCATTAGATGATTATCTTGAGAAGTTTTCTACTGATCCAATTCAAACTGGAAAAAAAAACGTTCTCCCGGCGTTCAATGTCGATGTTAAGACTTCACTGGTGATTGAGCATAATGTAAATATCGCATTTCCGGCATATTTAGATTTGTTATTAAATTAAGAATAAATCACCCCTTCGTTCGTGTTCTGTCTCTATAAGAAATGAAGTTCAGCTTGGTCGGGAATAGGACCCACAGTCAGTCACACATCAGGACCGACTATTGTTGTGGTCATGAAATTGGGCATACGTCACGACCGACATTTATTTTGAGCGTAATCTGAGAGTAACCGGAACTGAACATCAAATAAGTTGACCTCTCAGGTCACTCGAAGCTGAACGTGAACATAAATTATGTCTTCGATACTGGACTACAGAAACTTTAGTTATTCCTTTTCGGAAATAACCAAAATCGTTAGTTACTTAGCGTTTCGAGATATATTTCTGGTAAAGGACATTTAAAGAATATGAATTTTGACAAGACTATTCAGGGAATCAGAGGATCTAGTATTTTGGCGCCAATTCCAGTTACCCGCTCTCTGCATTCTTCAAACTGCCTCGTCTATTCTTCTTGGTAGTATGAGGTAAGATTCTTGAATGTAATTGATTATTTTATGTATTAAATTTGCTGTGTATGCTTTTATGTTTGCGGTGGGCCCGCTTGTAGTTTACAACTTAGAAACTTAGGCCGCTGATAACTAGATCAAAATATACAAATGTATTTTCAAGTTAAGCTGCGATGAATTCTATATTTGTTTGGCTTTAATCGGCTCATCCGAAAGACTCTATTCTATATTTATCATTGATATAGAGCCACAATGAAAATGTGCACTTATATCTGGACTTTCTGAATATCGAAGAAGAAGTTTATGTCAACGTAAGGTATTAACATCGCCATGCAGATCGCCGCAGTGCAGGAACGTTAAACAGTATTTTTTACGATGATGATTAATACGTAGTTAAGGTTTGTCTCGCTGAACTGGGATCATAGAATGACGGATTAGGTCCGGCTATATTAAACAGTGATATAAGTGTTGTTGTTTTCTGGTAAATTGTGGCTCGAGTGTCGGGCTCGTATTTGCCGGTCGGCACTCATTTCGCTTATAATATATACATATATATTTTATTTTTATCCTGAATTAGCTTCTTGATTGCAAATTCGGTTCACGAGGCACTTATAAGAAATTATTATGAGCATTGTCACACCATTTGATGAATTAATCAACTTGATCAAATGTCACGCACTTCAATATTAGGACTTCAATCATATTTATTACAACTTAAATAGTATCGCATACCAGAAGAAACGTTAAAACAGAGATACTATTTGTTTCGGACTGAGTTTGAAGAACTCTTTTTGCAAACATTTCGCGAATTAACGGCAAAGCGAATTCAAAGACTCCCCGTACGCGGACTTCAATTCGTGCGGGAGTCAAAATTATTATAGATTTAAACGGTGAATCTGTATTAAAATTCAGGAACCAAAATATGATAGCTTCGTTTAGACTGGGGAAGCGATTCTTGTAAGCTATGTTAAACTGATTCACAGTAATTCTACGAGTTTGTACCCAGTGGACGAGCGTGACATTTGATCGAGTTGAAAAAATTCTAAGTGTCGCGACATGAGTCGCTCGTCCACTGTGTACAGACTCGTAGAATTACTGTGGATCAGTTTAACATAGCTTACAAGAATCGCTTACTCAATCTAAACGAAGCTATCATATTTTGGTTCCTGAAATAATACAGAATCACCGTGAAAATCTCAATAATTTTGACTCCCGTACGAATAGCAAACAAAAGTCCTCGTACGGGTGACGTACGAATAGCTATAACACTGTTTGATGTTCCATCAGATGAAATTAACTTTTATATTATTATTAACAGATCGTACTTTAAATTAGCGGTGTATAATTTCAGGCCGAGGTACTGTTTTCCACGACTCACAAACATAGCGTTAATTCCATAACGTTATGAAATCCATGCAGGTTCATAACGTTATGAAATCAGTCTAGCAGGTTCCATAACGTTATGAAATCAGTCTACAGGTTCATAACGTTATGAAATCCATGCAGGTTCATAACGTTATGAGATTCATGCAGGTTCATAGCGTTATGAAATCCACCATATCGTTAATAGCAAGGAAACAAATATAACAAATGCATAACATTATGCTCAAAACTGACATATTTCATTCTTTTAAGGGAATTCATTGATAGAATTAACAAAATATGCCTAAAAGATAAGTTGCTTTAACAAAAGTTTACAGTAAATTTTAAGAAAACTCCAAACGACACTTTTTTTGGAGAATTCTAGATAAAAAACTGAAAAACATGCCTCTTTCTGGCTTATCATTTTGTGTTCAAATCAAGACATTTTGTAAACATCAATTTCTTGCATTTTTTTAAATTTATTCAAATTGTAGTAATTGAAAATAGTGTTGATTTTGACATCTTAGTAGTTTTTAATTCCTGGTGTACAATTTTAACGAAACAATTTGCCAGAATCTGACTTTTTTTAAGCTGCTCAATTTTACATTTACCTTAAAAAATGTCCAAAATCAAAGAAAATAAAATTTAGATAATATGACTTAATTTGGAAAATAAGCCACATTCTGCCAATCAGGTGAATTGTTTTAAGCATTTCACCATTTTGAGCATAAAATTTTAGTGAATGCAAAAATGCAAAAACAGAGTGAGACTTGTTCAGGAACTCTAGAAGTGTGATAAATCATCATCACTGTTCTCATTTGTACAGCATTTATCGACCCATTTGTCTTCTTATTGCTTCCACTATTTTCTCTCCATTTTCTTTGTTAATCCCCATACCTTATAGAATGATAGATCCCAAATGGGGATGACATAAACTTGCAAAAAGAGGGCCATCAATATCTGCCTCAACAAATTGTGGTACAAAGGAGCCAAGATTATTAGCATCAAGAAACTCAATAACCTCTAAAGGTGTATAGAGCGTTTGCACTTCCGATCACGTGACGTGATTTTACGTAATTTGATTTTTTTCGGGCCTTTCTAGAGCTCTGACCAATATCATAGTAATTGTACCTGAAAGAGCAACCAAAACTGTGCTTATTTGGAAAAGTTAGAGTCAAAATGTTTGTTCGTTACCAAGATATGAATTTTTCAATTTGCTTCAATGTTTGATAAGAATGTATGGAGCCGCCATGTTGGTGTACCACTTTGGAACCCCAATATGGCGGCCACAACACCGAGTGATTGAAATGATACTAAAACCGGGAGTAATCTGTTTATTTTGCTGAAAATATTCTTAGAACAATTAAGATTATTCATCGACTAACCCATTGATGTAAAATTTGTGGCAAGTTGTTATGTTTTTATGCGATTTGAAAACGCGTGACAGTATGGCGTGACAGAACTTAGGTCAGTGATTATTCAAAAGCGGAGCATCAGAAATTGCCCAAACTTACAGGAAAGTATTTCCTCGATGGTATGGAAAAAAGATATCAGCTAATCAGCTTTTCTTGATACATGATTTTGATTTTGACTAGCTGATGACGTCAAGTGAAAACGCTCTATAAGAAGCAACATTCTTTTTGCCTTCATTCAGATAGCTTTTCTCTGTAGATGCCGATGGTGAGACTTGAAAAGTGTTGGGCAGCTTGGTTGATGGTGAGAATGAGGGTGTGGAGGTCAGCTTGGGGTTGAATCTGTTACCAGATAGCACTGGACTCTGCTACACAGTTTACATATTGAATAAAATTTATATAAAGCGTCAGTTAATATTGCAAAGCACTAATCATGTACCCCGGCTGAGAGAACAAGAAATCACATATTTGCTGCAATTTGCACATTTTTAATGCGATATTAGTGTTGGGGATTAATGACCACAATTGGATTATTTGATTATTGTGATGAGCATGCTAAAATATACAGTGAAAAAATCTACTCCAGAATAAGATCACATGTTCTAAAATGTGGCAACAAAGAATGAAGGTAAAGATGTGTATAATTGTGTATAGCTGGTTATCTAGTTCAATGGGGTTAAAACTTTTTGTTGACAGTATTTCTATTTCTATGCCAATGCTGCACTATTATGGAAATTAAGCAAACAGTTATAATCCCAGAGTACATTTCATTAGCCACTTAAGGTAATTCTGTAGTTTTGCAGTGCGCATCTCTACTGCGCATAGCATAGTTCAGCCTATTTTGATTTGTTTGATTGTAAAAGATATATATTTGACTTAAAATGATGCAAGCTTTAGTCTTATGAAGTTTTGAACAGTAGACACGCTCTAAGAGGCGCTTTAGTGGTTACTCGCCTCAGTCCTCTTCGGTCACAGGCTGTTTACGACGTCTTGTTTCACACTTTAGCGCGTCGTAGCGCGGAAACGAGCACGGGTACCTATTCTTTTTATTTTTGCAAATCAACGGTAATAAGGTTCTCTATTATATATATAATTATAGTCAAGATTCAATTTCCAGTTTTTTAGATATTTTATAAAACGTGCGGTCGGAAGGTGCTTTCACGCTGCTTCAAGGGCACGTACTATCAACCAATTTTACCTTCTTTCTTATAGCAAACGCATTTTTACAACAATTTATTGCATCATAATACTAGGCTACTGCCCAAAGAGAGAAAATGAGCTCATATTAGTCAGCTAGCATCGCTCAGATTTAAGAAATTAAATATTTTTGACACGATTTTGATCTTCGAATCTTGAGCCCTCAAGACACAAAAGATGGTGTACTTTAAAGCAATCTAGCGCAAAAACGGCTACGGTGACCCCCATTTTTTATTTCATTTTTAGGATAAGCAACTCAAAAATTATCACTGTGTGAAGTTTTATGAGAATTCCATTTCTAGTTTTATTTCTACGGAATTACCTTAAGTCTGTTCTAAAAGAGTAAAAGAAAAATTAAAGAGAGAAAATTACAAATACACATGACTTAGGGGAACATTACACTGTTGCTAAGCAACCTATTTCAAATACATGTAAAATAATGAAAGGCTCACAAAATGGCAGTCATCTAGAAAAATTTCATGTTTGACAATTGCTAATAAAAAGTTTGTGTGAATAATTTGTTTTAGGAAAGTGAAAATATGAAAGTGAAAATATGAAATATGAAAGTGAAAATATGAAATATGAGTCAATTTTCAATAAATTTCTTCATACTAATATTTTGTTTCTTATTCTCCTATTTGTGTTGGTAAATATTTACTCACAGCAGTATTTCTGTCTTATTACCTGATGTTGACTGGCAAGAATTGCTAGTAAAGAGGTTTGGAACACTTCTGTGTTTTTCTGGTTTTGGATCATCATTGCTTTTAAAAAATCATCTGTACTTGTTTCTGGGCTTCCTACTGATTTGTCTCTCCTTTTCTTTGGGGGCACACCAATTACGTCTATGAACTCTTCCCAGTTGGGTTCATCACCTACTCCTGCAGATTTTCCATCTATGATAAGGTCGGTCCACAATTTAAGATGTCAAATGCTATATCTCACAATGGTTCCTTTCTTTTCTAAATCCCGCACTAAGTCACAATGAACATCATTCCATGTGTCATTTTGTGTTTTAGTGCCAGGATTTTTAGAAACTGCTTGGACAAGCTCCAGTTCCATTGCGTCTGTCAAATCTGATTCATATTCTAGACTTCTTTTGGCTGGTCTGTCTATAGTAGTAATTCCTGCAAATTTAATGAATTATTGTTAAATATATTATTATTTAATAATCAAATTGGATTTACATGCAAAGGCTCTTATGGAAATTTATCTTTTGACTCAGTCACTGGCTTAACTATTTAAATTACAGTATTTTGTTGGATCTCTCTTGTGAAGCAGCCAAACATGCAATGCCTATACAGAAGAGGAAATAAGAACATGCAAGGCACTGCCGAGTTTCACACGGTTAGGGAATGGATAAAATTCACTGATTATTGTTTTAATCAACTTAAAACTGGTATAGTGAGAGAGAGCATGTCAAAGTCTGCATGTAAATTCATAAGAATTGTTTTTGTACCATTTTATGCTACACTAGTGCATGTGGTTAATCTTACATCTTAATTTGTTTCCATCCATTTTCATGTCCTTACCTGAGCCACTGGATGTCCCACCTACATCAACTGAAGCACATCCAATACGGATGCATGATAGCTTTTTTCATTAGGATCTTTATACTCCTCTTTACAAGAGGAAAAGTCGACTTCTGTTTTGAGCTCCACCATTTGCTTTGAGCCTTTTCTCAACCAATACAAACCAATGGTCGGAACAAACATAGCTGAGGATTTGCTTTGATGCTGCCTAAGAAGCACTTTTAGCTCTTGCAAAGTTGTCTCAGTTGAAACATCATGTATCACACTTGCTGTTTTAGAGAGCTTGGGATCCCCTTTACTTGATTTTTTAACTTCAAACAAGAACACATCCATAAATGTAGGTGCTGATACCAATTCACAGGTGCTAGTGCTTGAACAGCTCATTGCCATTAGCCTTGGCGAACGTCTAATTGGTGTCTTTTCATCTTCTAAAATAATAACCATTAATCATTTACAGCCGTTATCGATAACACGTAGAGGTTCGCTGTAAAACTTGTACTTGAATTTTGAATTAGCCGGACGTCAATCATCTGTATTTCTATGACAACGAAGTCGTAACTCCGCCTACTCGCTATCCGAGCTAGCTACTGTTTAATTCGAAACTAAGTCGAGTAAAATCCTTTCATCCCCGTTTTTTATTTTTTTCGAAATGGTTAAATCATTTTCAAATTCTCTGCGATGGAGAATTATTTTTCTAAAAAGAAGAGGATTAACAAATTCAGAAGTAGCCGAAACTTTGTGTGTTAGCGAGGCGTTTGTATACAAGGTTCGCCGTCTATATATAAACACCTTGGACGTGAAAGATCCTCCACGAAGAAAGTCAAAGATCCGATTGTTAACAGGTAAGTATGTGTATGCTATGAAAATCAGTCCTCAAATGGACTGGAGTATCGAAATGTTTGCGTTCATTCAGCTGCAGATATCCTGCAAATACGAAAGCTGGTAGATCGCTGTCCAGAACTCTACCTCGATGAAATTCAAGAATGGCTCGAGAATTCGACAGGGCAAATATACTCCATCCCAACAATAGACAAATGTTTGAACGGAATGGGCCTTACAGTGAAAAAGGTTAGCCAGGTGCATGTATGAATTTCATCTCAATCTCTACTACATATACTGACTACTCTTCGTTTGCCATTGATCAAAAAAATTGAAACTAAGATCTAGATTTAATTTGGAATCCTATCAGTTCTATTCTATCATATATTTTAGAACATTGTGATGTGAGTTATTTTGTAGACTTACATTCAGATATTTTGATGTGCTCGATGTCCAGGTTCGATGTTGTAGAAGCCTAGCTAGAATCTTCAAGTCGTACGTGTCACACAACGCAGTCACGCGTCTAAAATGCCGCGGAAATCAATATAATTGTGTCAAATTAAATTAGTTTGGTCTCATATGTACTTAGAAGTGCTATATATAGTTAAATTAAGTGATATTTATCAATTTTATGTTTGAATTTATGTTCTGAAATTTTCCAAAATGGCGCCTCCATACATTCACACTATAATTTGAGGAAACTTCATTCGCCAATAATTCGGTAAAGAATTGCTCTTGTGGCTTGTGCTCCAAAAGTTGTCCCAGAAGTGTTTCTTCAATTGCTCTACAAGCCCATAAGCATCCTATTTTATTTGGCATTTTATTTTTAAATTTTCAAAACATCAAAATGGCAAACGAAGAATTTCAAGATTTTCAATAACACTCCCCCCCCCCCTCCACTGACCTACACCAGGACCTTCCAATAACGTGAATTTTTATTTTTGCCCGAAAAGATGCAAATTATTGCACGTCAGAGAAATGAGCACCAGCGTGCAGGCTATAGGAGATTTACTTCACAATTCCGTCCTGAACAGTTCCTGTTCCTTGATGAGTCTGCTAAAGATGACAGAACTGCCCAGGTAAATTATTTTATAGTGCATTAAAATCTTATCGCAGTACATACTAGTCCAGTGATCTGACATAGCATGCTATTTGGGAGACGGGGGGTAATGGCCATGGTAAAACCTGTCCAGTAAAGGGGGTCTACTGTAAATCCAAGGTTTCGATCATATCTTTTTTGTTTGTACAGCGAAAATTTGCTCGTTCACTTGGAGGAGAACGGATATGCAAGAGAGGCAACTTCACTCGTGGATCAAAATACAGTGTTCTTGGAGCAGTATCTATACAAGGTGTACAGGCTGCACATGTTATCGCTGGGCCATACAATGGAATCAGCTTTGAGTTTGCTATAGAAAACTTTGTGGCTCCCCTGGTTGGTTCTTTCGCAAATGGAGAAAATTGTTCAATAGTTGTTGTTGATAACTGCCCCATTCACAGATCCCCTGAATTTTTAAGGCTGATTAGAGCAAAAGGAGGAATTGTCTTGTTTTTGCCGTAAGTACTGACAAATAAAATTCAATCATCAATATGAAGAATTGATATCAAATTGAGAGCATTTGCATATCAAACTGAAAAAGCACTTCAGTTTAAATTCACTGCTCAGTTACTATACAAATACAACTTCATTATTTTGGGCTTACTAATGATATCACTTAAATATTCAAAGCAGAATTTCTATTATCCAATTTCTGTAGACCATATTCCCCAGACCTGAACCCCATAGAAGAGTGTTTTAGTGTTGCTAAAAATTGGATGAAAAGGCACCAAGATATCTGTGAAAGGTACCCAAAACGCTGCTTTGAAATAGCTTTATACAATGTAAGTACATGTCCCACTGTTTTATATAAAGAATGATTGCATTAAAATTACTTCACATTTGAAAATTTACCCATCTCTTTTCTAACCTGAGTATCCCTGTTTTTTGCTTTGTTTTTAGGGTTAGGTGGGGTGAGAGGGTTCAGTTCTAATGAGGAGTCACCTACCCTACCCCTACCCCCCCCCCCCCCCCCTACCCCCCCTCCAGAGGGCTTGACATTTGGATAACTGTTTTTCAGATTCAAAACTGTAATGGCATTTTCCAAGACTGTGGTTATGTCTAAGGGCTGCAACTGCTGTTGGCTTTCTTCTGGAATGACTGTAATATGTGTCCAAAGTGTGACTGTAGTAAAATGTGTAGCTGTTAGTAACAACAAGCACAATAGCTTTTGTTCCCTCATATGACTGGGGCTGCCAATTTACAGTGGGAGATAAGGGTGGGCAAATTTTCACTCAGGAATCCATAATCTTTGTGATGGAAATATACCCATCCTTCTCTATACTGTAAATTAGAAGCCCCTAGCTAGATTTTGTTGCTCTTTGCTTGGCATATCCATTGATCATCTACTCAATGATGAAAACAAAACAAAACACCCATACAAATGCATAAACAACACAAACTTTCAATATATTTTGATACTTTTCGACTATCATATGTAAATGCTAGTTTTCACAATGTGAAAGATTATTAGCTATAGGTCCTGTGCAAATGCCCATGATAATATTTTGGACACTGTTTTTTAGCAGTTCAAATATCAACAATCAATAATTTTTGGGGGGTTACACTTGAATGAGAACATAACAAAACAAACTGTTGGATTTGGAGGGTGTTCAAACTTATCCAACATATATTAAAGATAAGTATTTTCACTGTATTAGTATAATTGGTTCTTTGAGCAACACTTCTTCATCAGTGATGATTTATAACAACAACATCAACATCATTTATACCAACATAAAGTATTGGGTTACTTTTCTGTTGAAATATATTTTTACAAAAGTGCTTTCACTGCATTGATGATTTTTTGGGCATCACCCTCATCTGTGATACCCATTTCTTTCAACAAAATGTGACCAAAGTGAGGATGGACTAAACTGCTTAACAATGTACCATCCATTTCACTCATTCTAAAGTTTAAGATATATTTATCAAGTTTTAATGAACATAAAAAATCACAGCAATCATTTAGGTTAAAATCTTTGATACTTTTTGACTGCATTTGAGGCTGAGTTTGCAGATGTGGTCTTTCCTGTGAATAAATTGAATCTGTTACCAAAATGAATTAACAATAGTGAATATATTGTATGAAGCAGGAAACTTACTCGTAGAGCTGCTGTTGTCTGTGTCAACAACATCATGAGGGCAGACTGTAAAGTATCATTCCTTTTTGCCTCTAAGGCCATCATCATTTCTAATGTACTTTGAACACCACTGTGATGATTTGTATTTTCTTTTGATGAACCTGACTGCCTTCTGCTTTTCGGAGGGACCATCACTGCTTCAATGTGTTTCTCCCAATCAGGTTCTTCATTTATTCCTGAACTATTTCCTTTTACAATCTCATCCGTCCACAAGGTAAGATGTTTGCTGCTAAATCTCCAAAGAGTTCCTCTCTTTTCCAGATCTCTTACCAACTGAACATGGGTATTGTTCCACTCTTCATTTTCTGTACTGGATGATGGGTCCATGTCAAGACGTCTTTTTTTGTTTGATGTGGCTGCAGTTCCTGAATCAGTCAAAAAAACATATTTCTATAGTTTATCACAGTACTATGTAGCATTTCAAGTCAGTTTTATAGGCATAAACCATTCCCTTAATGGACTCCAAAAAATAAATATAGAGTAAAATACATGAAAGAGCTTATTTGCACTTGTTACTTAATTAACAAAGACTGCTTTAAACTGATTAAAATATTTGATAACTTGTATCCAAATGTTCCTTGTGTTTGCATGCTTCAACCTGCAGGCAAATAATTGCTACTTGGGTACAGGCCATGGATTCAAGACCCACTGGGATGAAGGCTTCATAGGGCATGCACCTAAGGTCCTGATTGCCTTCTACATTCAGACTAGTACAAAAAATAACAATACAGGCAAGCACACAGCAAGGGTTAACTAGCTATTAAGTAAATTTACTTTATATTTCTCAATATTTCAGGGAAATAAAATACAAATTGACTGCCTTTCCCCTCCACCCCCCCCCCCCCCCCCCGCCCTACCCACACACATCCCATAAATCATGGTCTTATTACAATGTAAAAAAGGCAATTCCTATATGAAGATTCCTAAAAGAGTACTTCTCATCACAAATGCAAGCCACCTACGTACCAGTTGCTTTCTGTATATCAACAGCGCGACATGCCAGCCTTAGATTCTGGTTCTTGTATTCGGATTTGCAAGTATCCAAGTCTTGCTCAGTAGAAAGGCTGACTGGTTGTTTAGTCCCTTTTCTAAGCCAGTACAATCCTGCCACTGGAGTGTAAACGACTGACTCACTCTGGTATGTTTGAAGGAGTGTTATTACTTCTTGAAGCGTTGAGTCGCAGGATACTTTGTGCAAGACGTTTGAAGTTGTCTGGACCTTGTTGTCGGGTGACATTTCGTAAACAAATATATCCATCACATTTCGAGACTGAAGACGAGGTGACCTACGTGGTGAAGTTGTATCTTTGGCTATACCTATTCAAAAATAAATTTTACAACAGTTGAAGATAATTTTTCAACAGAGAGAATAACAATATTACTAAAGTTCTTGGCTTATAAACGTACCGGTAGGCTGTTCATGGTAATCGACAGCCATGTACATAGTAGCTGACTCTCTTTTCTTCCCATTTCGGTATGTGAGGGGATATTCCTTGAGCATAGCGGGAATATCACTATCGTTGTTTATCAGTACCAGTGATTTTCCTTTGTTCTTTTTAAAATATAACTGGTCAATGATAATTTTGCTTCGTGACCCAGTTTTTCTTTGAATGTAGTCAATTATCAATTCTTTCAGCGTGTCAAAAGTCCAACGCATTGGAAGTTCAAATGGTGTATGTTCAGGACCCTGTACTTTTCCGTTTGACGTTTTGAAATACAACGCAACTTCTCTCTATTAAAAGAAGAGAGAAAGAAAAGCTTTATGAATCGTGTAGGAAAACGAAAGTTCACATGTATGAGTAAATTTTCAGTGAGTAAAAACTTGATTGAGCTAATCAAAGTTGGCACAGCGGCTTCAAAAATTACTCACGGTTTGATGAGGCTCTTGGAAGATTTGTGTCTCGCAATCTTCTGTACATAGGCTATCTTCGTATAAATAATCAGAGTCGTAATTGCTATCCATCTTTATCCAGAGCAGCTCTGTATTCTTCGACGTGATATGATGACTATCGAATCGAATTGGCGGGAAAACCGACTTGGCGATCGAGTAGGCGGAGTTACGACTTCGTTGTCATAGAAATACAGATGATTGACGTCCGGCTAATTCAAAATTCAAGTACAAGTTTTACAGCGAACCTCTACGTGTTATCGATAACGGCTGTAAATAACTTGTGACTTTTACTAAGGCTTACCAAACTGACAAAGTGCATGCAAAAAAATTTCATTCCCATCTTGAGTCATACAATCTTAGGAATTTGTTTTATTTGTACAAATTTGGATATTGCATGGACAAAACAGATTCTAAAGAGAAGCCCCACATTTGACTCTAGTTAGGAAATTGACTTCTTTCCCATGTGATCATTTACTAGATATAGTTAAAGGGGACTATACAGTACATGGTAATGGGTAGATCCAGGGGCCGTACCCTTGGGTATCCAGGGACCCCCCTCTCCTCGCTTGAAATTGGTTAGTACATCAAAAGGTGTATCCTTTAAAATTTTGAACCCCTCTGTTCTAAGTTGGAATTAGTTGGTTTGAGATTAGAAAATATGGGCATCTTTTAAATAATGTGAAGCTCCCTTATTCGAATCCTGGACCCAATCTTATAACAAATGCAGATTTGCTGACAACCCAGTTTTGATAGCCCGTTATTCTAACCTGTCAGAGAATAGTGTAACTCTCTTTTTGGTGTCTTTGGTGCTTTTAGCTCCAGATCCACTGCTAACACCATAGTTGCCTTTCGTGAGGCCTTGCCCTTCTTTGTCATCAGTGGGTACTCCGCCAACAAAGCGGGAATATCGTGGTCTGACTTTATTGCTACTACTTGACGACTTTTGCTGCTTTTCTTATAGTATATTGTTTTCAATCTTGCGTCTAGATTTAAGCGATTTACAACATAATCCTTGATGCACTTCACGAGTGTATCATACGTCCATCGATACGGTAACACGAAAGGGGCGTGCTCTACTCCTTCCACCTTACCATCTCCAAAAATAAAATGTGCTTTTAGTTAGATACTACGCCAAAACCACAAGAATTCAAGTATAATTTCTCACTACAGCCACAGGTAGAAGTTGAGTGAATACTTGGCAAAAACAGCATTGTCAGCATTGATTGAGATACTTACCGTTTCGTTGGAATTCATCCATATTTGTGTTTCTTCTAAATCTGGTAAAACAATACCTACATCCTCGTATTCAATTGTACTTAAAGAAAGAGAAGTCATTTTTGAGCAAAACAAAAACGATAAATGCAGATCGTGTATGTACTGCATGCACATGTAATACGAGTACGAGTGGATTGGGTACAGACCTTTAATGGTCAGCGGTAATCTACATAAGCTCCGCCCCCAAACTGATTGATTGTCGCAGAAAAGACCAAAATCCAAACGAACTTTTAAACTTGGAGGTCGCAATGCAACGATTTCGACAATAATTGGTCGTCGTAAATATTCAACAATAGACTTTATACATTTCCGCCAAGTCAAAAGTTGTTCTGCTGGAGCAACTGGATATAACTTAAAGCAATATTGCTTTATTTTGGCAACCAACGTTGGATTAAGTGGCATTTTCCCTTTTTGACCGGTTACATTTCTGCCTTCTAACTCTTTGCTGCTAAACAGAGATCTGACACATTGTACTGCAAAGTTGCCGATTGAACTGGCTTTGAGCTTTAACTGGCAAAGTTCGTCCATATTTAGTTCTCTGTTTTCTGTTCTTGGTTGCTGTTGACTGAATGGTATTGGTTCTTTTGGAAGGGCATGCTGACGTGGTATTGGTAGACTTGAGTCACGATATTCGTTGGAGGGCGGGTGGTGACCATAAATCCTTAATAAAGTATCCAGTTTATTGAGCACCTGTTGTTGTTGTGTCTTTAAGTCAAGCAGTAATGTCACAACATCTTGTTTGTTCTGTGGCGTACTAGTAAAGTCGTCAATGCTGTCCAGTAAATGCGTTATGTGTAAGCTGTCAGTGTTTGTATCTGTTGGTAAGTCAAATGAGAAGTCTGTTGTGTCCATCTCGGGTTCGTCTGGTACAATGTCTCGGACAGTTGCTTCCATCAGTTGCTGACTGTCACAGTTGCGTACGTTTGTAGCAGTTGATCGTTGGTCTGTTTTGTTACAAGTGCCTGTCGTTTTGTTTGTCTGAGAGTCAGTAACAGTTAGTTTAGTAACAGTTCGTCGTACGTTGGTAGCAGTTGATCGTTGGTCTGTTTTGTTACAAGTGCCTGTCGTTTTGCTTGTCTGAGAGTCAGTAACAGTTGGTTCAGCAACGGTTGGTTGTACGTTTGTAGCAGTTGATCGTTGGCCTGTTTTGTTATGACAAGTGGTCACTGTACGTTTGTCCGGTTGTTCAGTGTCTTTGGTCGGTTTAAGTGATGGTTTGTCAGTGTTGTCACGTTCAATCTCAGAAGCAGGCTTGTATCGTTGCACAACTGTGGCTTCTTTGTCTAAAGACTTTTTCTTTTTCTTTGGTGGCTCATTTTCTTTATTAGCACTGGATACTACAAAGAAATAAAAATATAAAAAACCATAAATACATGCAAAATCTAGATTTCAAACATTGGTGCGGCGGGAGTCTCGAGATTCACACCGGTGGACTAATCCCACGGCCTCAAAAATCCTCGATACACAATTTTTGTAAATGGTGAGCTCATTGTTCACGAGAATGAGGCCTGCAGGGCTTTACACATCATCAAGACATCAAATGACAGAAGTGAGCCCAAATGTATCCTTAGCTATAAACTGCACAAAGTAAAGTTATGTACTACAAGGAATTTGACTTAAATTGTTAAAATAGAAATCTGATGTTCTTTACTCCGTTGGCATGCAGAGTGGGCATGCATGTAGTTGTGCACATAATAAACAAAATAAATATGGGTGTTGAAAATATTGAAATAACCACAAAAATAAGTAAAAAATGGTTTAACAGCCTTCAAATGTTCATGAAAAAGTAATCTTACCATGTTTAGACTTTGCCCGTTTTTTTCTCTTTCGATGATTTCTTTTTGGGTGGTTGGCTGTTCTTGTCGTTAAACATATCAGCATTGACAGGATCAGCGATGAATTCTCTCTGCTGCCGGTACATTTCAGTTAGGTCATCTATAAATGTGAATAAAAAATTGTCAGTTAAAGCATTTCATACATTGAGTATCATTTAAGAGAGGGGGTCCCTAATTTTCGAAGTTTGAGTTGAAAACGCCAAAACGTCGAAACTCTGTTAGTCACATCAGGATATAGGTCTAGGGCAACTATTATCAAAAATAATATTTTGAGTTTCAAGTTCTTATTTTTGGGGGGTAAGCGAAGGCACATTTCGATTTGGGGCCTCTTGAGCCGCTTTTAGAGCACTTTTCACCAGTTCACTTCAAAGGTTGCATAAAAACCAACAACTAAACTCATGAAAATACGAAATGATATCCTGAGCAACTAGATAACAAACATTCTTTTCAGAAGCCAACCGAATGATTTGGTTCAAAATTGAATATTTAACAGATTTTTGAACTTAGCGCTATTCCAAGCAAATTTTTGAAACCTAAAAATTGCTCAAATTTATTGGATGATATCGCCACTGGTACATGGCCTACCGTGGAAATATTTTGGTGAGCTGACAGAAACACTACTCCCCTTCATAAATATCAAATAAAATTTTGGGGCCATTCAAATAATAATATTTTAGAGCGTGAACACTGACCTGCCCTAAATGCCAAAAATCACGCAATTTGCATATTCTTTGGTCACGCGATGATCACTTGTTTGTGAAATAGTAACCTAATTCACCAGTTATAACAGAACCCTAATAAAAGATTATAGCTGAACATTACTGACGACTACATTTACTTACGATCTGTTTGATTTTCAGAAGTAATTCTTCTGTTCATCTCACGTCCATCTTTGATCATCGCCGAAACCAACACGTTTGCAAACTCAATTCAAATTCAAAAACATAGAAAATCTCCAAAATGAAATCAACTCCAAAACAAACCATTGCTATCTTTCTCTTAGCAAAATAAAAGAAATATTCCATGTTTTTTCCTCTCATTTTGGCAATTGTTGTGATATATGAACAAGCAAGCCAAAAGGTGAGTTAAGAAAGTAATACTTGCGTGACACACAGGCATTCCGGTCGAGATTTACAGAGCCCCTCCCCACTTCTCCAAACTAGTATGGTCATAACATGGCCACTTGTTGTTCCTTTTAGCTTCTTGTTGTCAAATGCACGGAGATGATCTTTTTAACTGAGCTACATGTCAACACTGCTAATGAGGAAACAGCCCGCCTCTTCCTTTTCTTTCATATTTTTACTTAATCCCCTTTTTCACCTTCGAGTAAACGGGTGCGATAGGGAAGCTAAAACTATGTAAACATTTTTGAAGGCAAGTCATGTTTTTGATGGTGCTCTCGGATGAAGCGGAGTTTTTATCAATGGATATTCCACCATTTACGTTGAACAAGAGCATGACTTCACCATATCACTTATCAGGTTTATGTAGGGGTCCTTGCGGCGAATTGTAATTTCAGAGATATCAATGCCAAAGTGTTCGCATATACTTTGCAACAAGGGAATGCTCAGCTTCTTCAAACCATTGGATGCGCTTAATCGGCAAAGGTTATAGGTATCAAAGACAACTAGATGAACCAGTTGGCATTCGTTTATTATTAAAGAACGGGTCTGGAAGTACGCGTCTTGTTCCTCGGCAGCTACTTCATTTTCATCAGCTTCCTCTGGTTTGTTCTTGATTTTGGAAGCTCGTCTTGAGAAATAGGATCGCACTTGTTTGGGTGTCAGGAATTCGCTAATACCAAAACGACGCTTTCCACTACAATCCTTTGCATATCTCATAGCTTCTCATATTTCGTGCTACCGTCCCAGGATCGAGCTTGTGTCCTGTTTCTTGACCAATATCGAACATATCATTGAGATAAGCCTTTTGTTCATCGTTGAACCGGGTATTTGATTTTGCTACCTTTAATGCCCAACCCTGAGGAAGAGCATTTTCGCAGTGACCTTCTGAAGTGGTTGAACTTGAAAGGACTGGTTGAATACCTAAAAGTAATAAACGAAATAAATAAAATAAAATCTTTTTGAAGCAGTATTGGTCCACATAATGGTTCTGCTTGTTCTGCCACTACTCACTATACCTCATCAACCTCTATACAAAATTAAATATTTTGCATTTATACAACACTCAACTCACAAGTTTATCAGTTTACCTGAACCATGCAAAAGCTTATCTCTATACATTATAATGGCTTTGTCGTACAGGCTTTCTCTTTCTGGTACTAGCTCACACTTCCCATAGTGCAAATGATTTTCGAGTGATGAATGCCGTTGATACATCTTTACACATCCATCATTTGGACAATAGAAAAGCCCTGAATCAGGCTCATGGCTGCTTTCATCTTCCCTTCCATCACTCTGACTGACTGGAGGATCTTTATTCTGTGGTACTTTAGGTCTTGAAACAGAGATGTCGGTGAAATCTCCAGAAGAAAAACAGCTACTGATTTGGGAGGAGCACAGACCACTTGGATCTGAAAATTGTATGATAAAAATAAGTAGAAGCAGTCCGCTTTTTTTGTTAAAAAAATGCCCATAAATGGGGTAAATTACTTACTTTGCAAGTCTGAGTAAAGTATAGTCTTTCCCTTTCCAATCTTATATGCTTTCCACACAGTTAATTCTTTGTCTTTGTACAAAATGTCATTCAAGGTGCTTATACCGTCGATTTTAATGGTTTCTACAGGCTTGATTATACTTGCATCTATGAGCACAACCCTCACGCCACGCACACCGCCACTTGATAGGATGGCATCTCTCAAATGAGCAGCAGTTGTAACATCATGGCCTTCATTTATGTACCGTCGAACATGAGCTTTGATTGTGGCAGCTTTGCGGTCACATGGGCCTTTTCCGCCTTGTGGGTCGCTGAAATCTATGCGCTTTACCTTTATACCGGTTGCTTCACCCACTAAGTGGCATGCTACCAACATGTTGCCATTGTGGTAGCAACCAGCGTTATCTTGTCGGAGGAATGCAAGTGAAATAGAGGGGTGTTCCTTTTTTAACTCTTGTAGAGTATGTCTAATCATCGCTATAACAACATTAGCGTCTTGAGAACAGTTCTCTGCAACGTGCACAAATGCCTGGTGCTGGAGTTTTCCATCTGCCAAACGTCGCACAACCACGCTAATATGCCAAGAAATGCCCCTTTTGCCGAACCACTCTGCCTGTGTTTCCCTGTATTTTTGGGGAAGAAATTTCATCGCCCAATCTTGTGTAATAAGAACAGCATTCTCGTCTAGTTGTTCTAAAACGTCGGTGCGTGCTTTGTCTTGTTGTACTGACCGCAATTGATGGGCTTTCCACGCTGTAATTTGTTGGGTTGCAAGTCGGAAGGAAAATATCATATCATCCCTTTCATTTTCAGGAAAACTTCTTCCAACAGTGGTTAGTGCAGATTCAATTGAGGAAAGGACAGATTTCAGCTCCTCACAAGATGAACAAAACTGATCGTGTGAGTGATCACATTTTAAGAGGAAAGTTTCTTCTTTGCTTGAGCTTAAAGCATACGTACAACAATGGTCAGCAACGTTGAACACTTCAGCTATGTGCACCTGAGTATAAAATATAATCAAATTAGCCCAAGCATACACACCTATGCACCTATTTTAAAAGAATCCAAAGTTGACGCTTGTCGCCGAATCGATCTGAGACATGCGTTTACTTGCGCTACCTCTGGTTACTTTCATTGTGACATGCAAACCTAACGTTTAACTGAGGCAAACTCAGACATAGTTCATCCTTTCCAGGTTTTTTTTTTCGAAACTTATAACTAGCAATTTTTTACCACTCGATTGGGTTTTTGGTTTTAGGTTTTATTAGCTTTTCTTCCAATGAAGGCAGGGACTCCACAACAGCTTTCGCCAATTACTGTGGATCCTGTAGTGTAGTAAACCAGACCACACACACCGGCAACTTCATGGCCTACTCTCCCCGAAGAGTGGTGTGGGTTCTTTAACGTCCCTCCGAATTATAGATTGTGAAGTGTGGAGAGACGGGCCGTGGCCCACGGTTTATCGTCTTTATCCGAGAAGACGTGGAGGTCTAACCATTTGCAGATGTAATTACAAAGGCAGCACCTTCTCCTCAGTTATTTTAAGACCCTGAGTGTTGGTCCGGCCGATGAGTCGAACCTCGACCTTCCGCACTGAAGGCCGGCGCTCATCAAACTGAGACCGATAACCGGGCGGCGGTTGAGAAAGAGCAATTTCATACAGCCGGTTTTTCATGACTTTGGAACAGTATTTGCAAGGGAGTAGAAACACGCTTACCTTGTAGTCAGTCTTGATATATTGTTTACTTGTCTTTAACGCTCTCTCCCAGCACTTGATCAATTCTCCGTCGCAGCCTCGACCTTCGAACTTTGAAATCAACTCTATAAGATCATCAAACGCTTGACCACCATCAGCAGAGATGTAATCTAAGCCTTGTAGAGATTTGCGCACAGTTGCTGCACAGACGTTTAAAATGCGTTTGATAGTAGAGGGACTCATAGGTTTCATTCCATTCTCCTCGCAGAATTGGGAATATTGACTAATGATCCTCTGCGGTATCATTGAACGAATCGTGTTTGGTGTTTCCAAAACATGACCATCGGACAAATGGAGGTACCGCTCACCAAATGGGAGGTCCTGTATTACATGAGGACTAGTAATAAACGAGAGTAAGTGATCTAACTGATTCTCATCAATTTTCATTCTAGGGCTTTTTTGGACAGGAACAGCAGATCCACGACCTTGCCTCTGGATATGCAGCTTTGCTATTCTGACGCGATATTTTGTGAAGCCTGGAATGTATTTTTGGATCTCTGAAAACGGTAATAAGTCTGCAAGCTATTTCTTGAATAGCTTCCCAAAGACTTCTAGCATCGTCAGTTGCAATCACCTCTAAAGTGGCCACGATTGCTCCCGTTGCTTTAGATACACGATAATTTTTACTTTGCTCACTCATGTTTTCCCATCTCTTTTTGGGCGCTCCAATAGAGGGTACTCTAGTATCACATACTCTCAAAAATTGGTTCAGCTTTTCAAGACGGAGTGCATGGCTACTGCTGCTTGTAGACTCATTACCGCTGCTTTCATTTGATGTGCTTGGCTCATACAGCGACAACTTGCTAAATGCGTTTTCTACAGGCTCATTTTCATCATCAGTACTGCTTTCTTTGTCCTATCAATTAAAACCAAAACTGTCAAATAACAGATAGTATATATAATGTGAAGGCAAACGTGATATGAAGACCAACCTTTATTTCTGTAGCTACATGTAGAGCTTGATTGACACCTTTTTCCGCACATTGCAGGAGTTCCTTCTCCTCCTCTTCATGAGATGCTTGCAATAGCTCATCAGCCTTTTTCTCCTTGGGCATATCTTTACAAGCAAATGTGAAGAGAGTATCTTCTGCATGCTACAGACTCAGGTTTTAGCTTTGATCGACATTGTTTACAGATTGCTAGAAGACAAAGAGTCTGATATCAGTCGATTTTAGTTTATCTAATAGTTTAGTTTATTTAATATTATTATTATTATTATTATTATCCGTACATTTTGCTTGTACAGCTAAGTAATGTTCCGAGTCATGGGCCGTTTATGTGGAGGAGCAGTATTTGCCCTGGTAGAGTGCTTCTAGTCAAAGCGGTCAATAGTTAGATAAGTTTATCTAAATTAGTTAACTATTTAGGTGACGTCACCTAAAATAGTAAAAGCACGCCATGTCATGTCATTCAGGGGGGACTTAATTCTTACTTACTAGGGTATGGTACGTTGAAAAAAAAAAAAGAATATTATTGGTTCTAACGTGTCATTTTTTGAATTTGTTTTGCAGTTATAAAAAATAAATAAATTCGAACGAACGTTTTCAAACGATCGATCACGAATTTTCAAAGGTTTATTTTCGCATTTTCTATTTGCTTAATTTTAGTTTGCTTATATGCTACGGCCCCCTGATTTTCAGGGCGTTACGGCATGTGATTTTTCAAAATATGTGACGTCAGCTAAATTAGTAAAATAGTTATGGGCACAGTTAACTATTGAACGGTTTGACTAAAAGTACTCTACTAGGGTTACATTAACACTATAATGTTTCCTCCTAAAATTGTATTATCCTTTAAGTCAATGTCATTAAATGTCATGGTCATTAAACTTACGAGAGCCAACTGGCATTAAAACACTGGTAAGCCTATAAAGCTCTTTCGACTGTACGAGAGTTATTCCACGATCTCCTTTACTGGTTTAGTATGCCCAGCCCAGTCAGCGGGAGAAGTGCACGTTTTCTTGTTGCATCGCCACCGTATTCCATAGCTATCGCGATGAAGTGGGCAGATAGTAAGGTCAGGAGGGTTTTCAAATAATCCTTCGGTGCAAAAATAATACAATAAAATATTAACTTAACTTGAAAAGAGAAGAAAAAAAAAAAGAAAAACAAAACGCGCGATAAGATATGAATATTCGGCTCACCATTGTTAGCAATGACGTCAGACATTTACAAAGGTATGAATATATCACCTGGTCAATTACATGGGATATTTTACTTTAATTTGAAAATTTCATTGGTAAGAAAATGGAGTAACAGGTACATTAAGTGAGCTTTATCAGTCTCAATATTGTTTATTGAAGAAATATATCGTGAAAGATATTGCTCTGTAATTAAAAGCTCAGCTTGCAAGTAGGAGTTTGGTAATGTCTATTCACTGATCGACACTACGTACCTGCCCGGGCTAAGAGGAGTTGCGCTTCGGTTTGTAAATAGGTATCTCGAACTTCCAACGACTTCAGATGTCCTTTTATATCTTTTTGGCATTTACGGATAATATTTACTCGACCCACACGATCCACCAACAAATGCCGAGTACCCGCAGGTTGCCATATGCAAAATACGAAGGACGGTCGCCAATGCGATCAGGTTGACATATAAGATACTATAAAAATTGATATAAATATAAAAATTGCTTCGAAACTTCGACATGAATTCCCATTGAATTGAATTCGGCAAAACGGCAACACAAGTTGTCAGACAAAGTGTCGGCGTATGTCTCGTCGTTGTGTGGTATGCTGTGATCGACAGACGCAGTCAGTTTAGTTGTTTTATTTTTATTTTTACTTAGAAAGTGTTCCATTTGTCATCTGAATTCAGTATTAGCATAAAAAGGTAGCATTAGCTGATACAACAAGCGCGATGGTCATTCACAGCTGCGAGAATATTTTCTAAAAATAGCGATTTAGACGGGACTCCTGTGTGTCACGCAAGCATCATCTTCTTGCTCCTCCATGCTTCTCAGTTTTTCACAAGAACGGAGAAAAAAACATGGAATATTTCCTTTATTTTGCTAAGAGAAAGATAGCAATGGTTTGTTTTGGAGTTGATTTCATTTTGGAGATTTTCTATGTTTTTGAATTTGAATTGAGTTTTGCAAGTGTTGGTTTCGGCGATGATCAAAGATGGACGTGAGATGAACAGAAGAATTACTTCTGAAAATCAAACAGATCGTAAGTAAATGTAGTCGTCAGTAATATTCAGCTATAATCTTTTATTAGGGTTCTGTTATAACTGGTGAATTAGGTTACTATTTCACAAACAAGTGATCGTCGCGTGACCAAAGAATATGCAAATTGCGTGATTTTTGGCATTTAGGGCAGGTCAGTGTTCACGCTCTAAAATATTATTATTTGAATGGCCCCAAAATTTTATTTGATATTTATGAAGGGGAGTAGTGTTTCTGTCAGCTCACCAAAATATTTCCACGGTAGGCCATGTACCAGTGGCGATATCATCCAATAAATTTGAGCAATTTTTAGGTTTCAAAAATTTGCTTGGAATAGCGCTAAGTTCAAAAATCTGTTAAATATTCAATTTTGAACCAAATCATTCGGTTGGCTTCTGAAAAGAATGTTTGTTATCTAGTTGCTCAGGATATCATTTCGTATTTTCATGAGTTTAGTTGTTGGTTTTTATGCAACCTTTGAAGTGAACTGGTGAAAAGTGCTCTAAAAGCGGCTCAAGAGGCCCCAAATCGAAATGTGCCTTCGCTTACCCCCCAAAAATAAGAACTTGAAACTCAAAATATTATTTTTGATAATAGTTGCCCTAGACCTATATCCTGATGTGACTAACAGAGTTTCGACGTTTTGGCGTTTTCAACTCAAACTTCGAAAATTAGGGACCCCCTCTCTTAAGTATGCTTTACTAGTCTATTTAAATAGAGCTTAGCTTACAAACTTAATTAATTAACGGCTGTACTATACTTACCACTAACAGCAAAAATTGGGGCTTCATATGACTTGCCGTCGTAAAGAGCATTAACAATGCTTCCCACTGTGTTTTTGTAGTAGACAAGGTTATAGGCGTAGACTTTTGTAACCAAACGCAGACTCATAGTGAAACTAGTACAGTATGTTCTCCAACGAGTCAAAAAGCAAGTGTTGCAGAAAGGAAATAAAGGAGCTTTTATAGAACACTCTTAATCAAAAGAAACAATGGAACACATGGCTCAAATGCTGAATTTTAAAAAGAGTTGTGTAAAATAATAATTGGAGTCGCAAGCAAATAATAGAACCGGTTGTTACAAAGACTGCATAAAACAAAGAAAGGTTGCTTGTTGGTTGCAAAGTAAAGTGCCTATTAGAAATGGGCGGAGCATATCTGTAGCAAAACAATTAAGTCGGTTGTAATAAAGATTGCATAAAACAAAGAAAGGTTGCTTGTTGGTTGCAAAGTAAAGTGCCTATTAGAAGTGGGCTTAGCATATCGGTAGCAAAACAATTAAGTCGGTTGTTATAAAGATTGCATAAAACAAAGAAAGATCGCTTGTTGGTTGCAACTAATCGTTGCGTCATTTTAACTGGGTTTGCTTTAAGTCTCAAGGGGGCGGGTACCCAGAAGAGTGTAAATAAAGTGTTTTCCAGTACCACATTTATCTTTTACTTATTTCTGTCATCATGCCGTCAACTCCTAATTACACCAAAGTTCGTATTATTACTCTCAGACAACAAGGCAAAAAACATAAGGAGATCGTTTCGGAACTGAAGTCTGAAGGAATTTCAATAACACGGCAGACAGTAAGCTCAATAATCAAGCGTTATGAGCAACATATGACGCTCCTGGAGAAAGAACGTTCAGGGCGCACAAAGCGTGCTATGAAACTGGAACATTTGAATTTTATTGATGCTGAAATGCACAAGAATGATGAACTAACATCTACAGGTGTGTAAACATTTCCAATATTCCCTGTTTATTGTTCAGTTTATCTTCCGCCCATCTCATTTTCTCATGCCAACTGTCTCGTGGCTCATAGACAAATGTCTAGCCAATGCACATTTCTTAATTATCTTTGTCTTGATCTTGCACAACTGGTATTAATTGCACTTTGTTTGTTTTTAGATCTCCAAGTGCTGATGTACAACCAGTTCAAAAGAAGATTTGGTGTATCGTCCATCAAGAATGCCCGAAGAAAGCTTGGCTGGGTCAAAACTGGGCCGAAATACTGCCAGCAAGTGAAGGAGAAGAACCGGGTCGAAAGATTGCAGTTTTGCACGCGACTTCAAAACAACAATGAACAATTTGACAAGTTATTTTCAACGACGAGAGTAGTATCTGGATGGAGTGGCACGGGAAGCTTTGCTTTAGGAAGATTGGTGAGGAAGCTAAAATGAAGCCCACTGTAAAACACCCGTACAAAGTACACGTTTGGGCAGGAATCTCAAGGCGAGGGGCTACAGATATCCTGATATTTACCGGGATAATGCGATCGCAGTTTTATGTTACTGAGATTCTTGAGAACACTCTCATCCCATTTGTGGAGGAGAAATATCCAGATGGTCATAGATTCATGCAAGATAACGACCCAAAACATAAAAGTAATTAATAATTATAAATATTTTGTGAAATTCTCACTGTATTTATATGTAAGCCAACAGTCACAATCGCAAACCTAGGCTATTATCTTTATCACTAAATGGTTTTTCTTTTTCTTTTGAAGGCAAGTTCCCGATCGCGTATGTCAAGTCAGCAAACATCAATTATTGGCCGACACCAGCGGAATCACCAGACCTGAACCCCATTGAAAACATGTGTCACGAACTGAAAACCTTCCTACGAAAGACAGTGAAAGCAATGAAGAAAGAAGAGCTAGTACAGGGAATCCATACGTTCTGGTCAACTAAAGTAACTGTTGATAAGTGTAACAAATATATCAATCACCTCAAGAAAGTCGTACCCAAAGTATTAGAAAGAGACGGACGTGCATCAGGGTACTGAATTTTGATACTGCATACTGTAATACGCATATATAAATTTTATCAGTAAAAAGAAAGTTAAATAAATACATTGATAATGTAAATATTAGCATCATTTGACATTGTAATAAAGATATTTGTTAAGAAACACCGAATCAATTTTGTTGACTCCATCTGATGCGCAAAACAATATGGAGCGACACAGAAAAGACTAGCAATATCAGTTCGCACAAAATATAAACCAAACCTTGATATCGTAAGGCAGTTCGCTACAGATTACTGGCTACAAAGTTCTCGCTGGCTGTGAAAAATAAAACAAAAGTGTTCGCTGTTGGTCTGATGACATTAAAACGAAAGTTTAATTTCGCCGTTTACATGACGCATCATTTACAGTGGTACTTGAAACAGAAAGTTCAAAACAATTTCGAGGGTACGCCCGTAGTTGCACTCAAGTTCCGTGTAGTCCAGACTATCAAAACTTATACAATACTAGAGTGAGTGTATTACACTAAGGTTGCGTGTAGAACTACACTCAAACTACACTCAAGCTACACTCAAGTTACACTCAAAGTACCTCACACTACACGCAAAAATCGCGTGCGACAATGTTAAAAGACCTCCAGGCGGTACTGTAGACTCAGAAGCAATTGGATTCAGAGAACTACTGTCTTTATTCCCAAAAGTCTAGATCCCTTGCGGAATTTTGCAACAGATAGTAAGGTGTTGTTTTGAATAAATTAACAAACCATGAGGGTTTTACCTTGGCAGCTCGAACGTCGACTCGATGTAGTTGCTTACTTTTGAAGCTTAGTGCAGCAAAGACGACACTTGGCAACAGGTATGTTAACGTCTTGTTCTATCCCATACTTAGAAAATTTCACGAAACAATTTGACAGAATTTGTAGAAGTTGAAGGAATACAAATTCGCAACGTTCACCTCGTGGTCACAAAAGTTACTCCAAGTTTGCTTGAGGATAACATTGGCGTTTAGCTTCTCATGTCTCCATATTTTGTTCACAAGTTACAATAGGCATTTGTCTTTCTTATAGCAGATATGGTTCTCGCTGTTTTTGAAATTTTGTTGAGATTTTGGCAGTGGTTTTGACTACATAATTTTGTGTCGTAACAGGCAGCGCAAATTTGTATTGCAACTTCTAAGGATTAAATTGGCGCGATACATGTTGTATGTAGTCCTCTATGCCTTTATACTGGATTAATGAAATAGGAAAAAAATTCACCTTAGAATTTTGGATTTATGACCAATTTTTCTCATAAAGCTACTTTTAAAAATCGTCTCATATCTCGAATTATTTGATCTAATTCGCAGAAAAATAATTACCGGTACTAATTTCAAGGCTTGTAGACAATTGGCTACAAGTTTCTCAGAAATCGGACAAGGTTTTGATGTAAAAAGACGTGATTGAAATTCATGCCCAACAAACAAATCAATAGGTACAGGCCACCTTAAATAGTATGAAGAAATGAAATGACAAAAATTCACTAAGCTGACTATTTCAGGTATTTGTTTTGAATAATGAATACATTGATGCATTCCGGCATTATCAAGCTGAATGAAAGCAGCATTATCTGTGCATATTTATCTACGCAATTTTCACAGGTTTTCTTACTGCATTGTATCTGTATCTTGTTTTGAGTTATAGCTTGCATCAATACTACACATACGATACATGCATTTACCTGGCATGAATTCTTCTTAGTTGCCATACAGATTAACAAAGAAATAGATATTGAGGCTTTATAAAACAGGCACTAGTATAAACTGTTTGTAGTACCTTCTAGTTTTGCTTTCTTTGACATTGTCACTTTCATGCTCATCCTTTTTGGTTCCCTTTATAAAAGCACTGAAGTCCTGTCTTGTGCTCGGCACCTCGGGTAGTAGGTACCGTTTGAGTTTTTGTATTTCATCTCCATAGCCTACACCGTCCAGTTCATCTTCATTGTCATCACTTTCATTTTTGTCATCCGAAAGCGACTCATACTCCTCTATGTGGGTTTTAACGGCTGCCGGTGACTTCCTTGTACAACTAGAACTGAAAATTAATGTACATTGTCAGTATTGATATATCTAATGAATTGTGAATTGTTATTTGGGCAGCATCATATGACATTTTCACATCTTAATCAATTAACCATTTAACCAATTAACCATTTCAAACAATCGAATTAGCTATCATGAATATTTCTGTATTTATCTGTACTTAAGTTTAATAGTCATTATTTGTATGTATTTTCTGTAATTTTTTCATTTAACAGGGCTCTCTTTAAACTAGCCTAGCTAAACATGAGGCCCCTGTATAATATTGTTTGAAATAAAATTAAAATAGAAATTAAAAAGCCTAAATCTACCTTGAAGCGTTTAAAAGTTTTGATGCAACTCTTTTCCGTATGTGTCCCTCTACAGCCTTTGTCAAAGCAGGCGAATTCTTGCTCCTCCAGTAATACTATTGGGCATTTTCTGGTAAAACGTCTACATGTTTAAGCATAAACTTTACCAGAGACCTATAGTCACCTTTATGGTGACCATGGGTGACCTCTATGAGAGCATATTCTCCTTGAGAAAAGTTCAGTGTCTGCTTTTTCTCACTGCTTTTTCCCCCCTGGTTTAATTGTGCACATCATGGCTGCCTTCAAAAAGATGTTATCCGCCTCTTCATTGCGAGTGTTAAAATTGATATTTTCAGGGCTCCTATTTATACCCGTAATTTGTATAGGTGCATGAAATGAAATGGCTTAAAAAGCGTGGAATCTTTGGCATATTGCATTGTTGCCTCTGTCAGTATTTGCGCAAAAACGTGATCATCACAAGATGAATAAAACATGTAAAACATCCTACATTCCTAAGATATGCAAAGCCGGGCCAAAGATTTTTTATGCACTACAATTTGAAAACAACTAAACCAGCATGCAGTATAGCTTGGGTATCAAAAGTAGACAAATATATATTATTTAAATTTGCATTTGTGCACATTAAAAATATCAACAAAAATACAACAATTGTTGCTTATACTTTCTCATATTACATTTGTGGCAAACACTACTAGTTGTGTGTGAGAAACAATCGTGTTTTAATAAAGAAAACAAAATTCCATTGGAAAATAATTATCACTCTTTTGAAAGCTAAATGTCAAGTAAGATTAGGTGTTTGAATAAAGAACACCTACAACAATAGTTTTGTTTTTCATTTCAGGGATCAAAGTTGTGAATATTTTTTTTTGTGATTTATCAAATACTACTAGCTGAGTTTGAATGCCCCTGATTATAACCGCAGTAAATTTTACATCCTCTTTATTCTTAATTCTATCACCACTGATAATGCTTTATGTAAGAAAGAACGAAATCACCCTACATATGCATAGTTACTCTATACACAGTCATGCCTGGAGGGAATATATCTCCAACTCCATTCCTGAACTTTCTACTGCAAACTTTTCGCAGTCTCCTTCACATTAACCTCCACCTTTTCCATCCTGGCTGATTCACTTCATAGTTTTGATGCATTCCTACTTGTCATTGTCACAAAGCTTAATGCAGAGACTTTTCCCTTGGTTTCGACTGACAAGGAATCAAGGTCGAGATTACTACACAGTTATTAAAGAAGATCCACTTAAACTTTGGTATAACACTGGAGAGACGATTGAATCTTTTGAGGATATTGTCGGAACTGTAGGTTGGGAAGGGAGTGCCCCAAGATGCATGCTAGTTTGGGTGACTGATTTCAACAACAACCATTTTTGGTTTTCAAAATGACAAACGAATCGACCGAATGTCTTTCGGAAACATTCAGGAAAAACTGACAAGCACGAAGTGTGCATGAAGTTCTGATGTGACTGACGACTATTGACAAGTTTGACAGGAATTCAAGTCAAAAATCCTGATCTTGGTAAGTGATGTTTTTAACAATGTTTTTATGCCCACTGATAAGGCTCAGCTTTAATAGAATGTGTCAGGTTTATTCTTATGGAGAATTTTTAAATCATTATTTAATTTTGAGGTCGTTTTTGAGTGTAAGTAAGCTTAATACAATATTGAAGTGTTCGTCTTGATCTCGTTTGAGCCTTTGGCAATTGTTCTATCCTTTGGCAACAGTAAACAAGTTTACAACGATTGCATGTAAACTATCAAATAACTCACTTCATTATGCAATATTTCAGCTCCTATTAAAGAAATGTAATGGCCTTCATATGTACGAAGAGCTCAAACATGTGGACCTTGATTGCAGGGCCAAACAAACACTAGCAATTCCTTTATAAACTTTATTGAATTAAGATCATATGGTAGAATCTCGTGATTCTAAAAAACATGATATTAAAAAATATAAATAATATATATGTATATACAAATAAGTATATTCAATGTAAGAACAAATAATATAAAAAGACTGTTCATAATAATACTATGCGTCTATATTGCATCCCAGAGGTGGACACATTTAGGGATGAAACTGTTTTTTAAGCGTTCAGTCTATGAAAGCTTTCTCTATTGATGGACGTAAAAACATTGTTAAAAATATCACTTACCAAGTTTTTCTGAACGTTTCCGAAAGACATCTGAGTCGAGGTATAAATAACAAACTGCCTTGTCCAACTCCATAAAATCTTCATCACTCTTCGCGTTTTTCTTTCCAATGCACTTCACATTGTCAAACATATTTCTATAACACTTCTGCAGTAGATAAATGCACCTTTCAGGTGCCTTTTATTTAATCTGTTATGACCATCCACCATTATTATCAGCAAAGTCAAATATAATTAATTGTTTCGTGAAATATTAACAAATATAATGATAATATATTTAGATTTCCAGGTCACTTGAATGACGCTCAGACGTATAGAATGATCCCATCCACTGGATCAAATGGCATATGTCCACTTCTTGGACAAAATCGACTGGTAGCAGACAAAGGTTATGCGGCAAGAAGACGGATTATTAGGGCTCGCCATGCGAGGGATAGAAGAACGAGGAATGCTAACAAAGAATTTCAAAAGATTCATGCAAAAGTTGAAAATGCCATGGGTTATCTAAAAGTTTATCAAGCAACCTCTTCAATTTTTCTTCATAAAAGACCATTTCTGCCCATTCAATTTTCAATTCAATTTATTCAAACAATTGGAAATAGAAAAAATTATAATTATAATCTAGGTCCCCATTTAGCTAGGCTAGTCTAGGTGGACCAGATTTTGAAAAAACATTTAACTTTTACAATAGGTTTAAATAGAAATATATGTCTGTTTAATAATTTTGTTAAAGATAAATACAATAGTGGGATATTTTAGGCAATTGAATTATAGAGGAAAACTTTAATGTAACGTCTTTAAATAGATTAATATAGTTCTATAACTTGAAATAAAAACTGTGAAAAAAGAAAAGAAGATGGCTAAGAAAAATCAAATAGTTTCATTCTTTTTCCCTTTATCTTACAGTTTTGATTTTTGTTAAGATAGAAGATGCACTTAAATATGCATCTTCTTGACGAAGTTTTAAAAGTACTTCGTGTAATTTTTGTTTGAACATTTTTTGGATAGCTCTTGAAGAGTATGAGGTATCTCATTCCACACTCTAGCGCCAAAATGCGAAAATGAATTCTTTAGGAAATGGATTTGTGAGTGTTTGATGTAGAACTTTTTGGATGTAGAAGCTCATGTTCCGTACGAGTGAATATCTGAAACATCGTTGAATAGATGTTGAATGTGTGAAGGTGCAACTTTGTTTCTCACATCATGCATAAGATTAGTATACAAAGTATACAAAATGAAGAGGTAAAATTTTTGCGTCTTTGAATAGAGGTATTGCATGTTTGCTATGTTCAGGGGAGTAGATAAAGCGGAGCGCTCTTTTTTGAAGAACTAATATTTTCTTGAGATAGGATGAGCATGCTTGTCCCCAGACAGTTATACCATAATTGACATATGGTGAGATTAGAGACAGATAGATAGTCAGAATTGTACGCTTTGGAATGAAATATCTTAGTTCTGAAATTAGACCTAAGGATCTACTAATTTTTGTTGAAATGTAATTGATATGGTTTTTCCAACACAAATTCTTATCGATAAAAATTCCAAGATATTTCACATATTCCTTGCTTTCAAGGGAATTTTTTTTTCTGTATCATCAAAAATGAGTATTTAAGGTTGGAAGGGAAGTTTTGTGTGGTTACTGGCTTTATGCCAGTAACACACTATGCCATGGGCTTCATGCGTGTGTGCGCGTGTAATTTGGAAATCTCCAAAGTAGATCCAAAGTGTCAAGCTGAAAGATATGTGAACTTCGTGCACCCGTCCGAGGGTGTCTGAGTCGATTATTAATAATCAAATATAGGCTTATAAAATATATCTCTCCACCAGCCACAATCTTCTCCGGATCACGAAAACATAATGTAGACAACTGGGGAGCACTTTCCTTACACAGAATTGCCTCCACGGACAAACCGGTAGCATCTCCCCCCTGGATAGAAACCCATGACTTATTCGCAGTAGGAGGTTTTCCTAGCAATGACAACTTATTATCAAAGTCACAGTCAGCAAACTCCCATTGAGGAATCTTAAACTTGATGCGTTCCTCTACTTGATGTCGTTTGGTCTAAAACAAAAGAAACAAAGAAAATAGGGGAGACTAAAAAAAAACTTTCTCTCAAAAAGAAAGAAACTGACAGAGAACCCCCCCCCCCCCCCCATGGATGGGATCCCAGAACTGGAGGGAGTAACTACCACACACGTGAAAGTGGAGCGCAATGCAGGCAGCCCAGAAGGGAGGCAGACCCATGAGAGTTACTCTCCCTACTCTCCCCAGACAAAAGAACCACACATGAAAAAAACAAAAACAAAAACTCCTAATAGAAAATAATGCCATTTACTTTCAAGAGGGAGAGAAAAACTATTGAAAAGGGCCCTGTAAATGTATCAGGAGCCTTCTAATTGTGTTATGTCGTTGTTTAATCTCAGCACTTTCACATTAAACTCATAACTTACAACCATGTGCAACGAAGACTACTTGTGAGCATGCACAGTACAAAGTATTACACAGGGAGCCCATTCCTTTACATCTCCCCTTTAATTGAAAGTCTGCAATACAACTGAGTTACATATATTACTAAAACCGGAACGAAATAATAAACTGTTCAGTGTTCATGACTAACTTAATGTCTCTAAGTGTCAAACAAATTCCATATGCTTAATGTCCCTTAATAAACAAGTTCAGCTTTGACGGTGGTTTCACAATACTGCCACTGCTTGTTCTCTTGAAGTTGTTGGACGTATCCTCAGCAGCAGGCACTGGTTGATCCACTTGTCTGGTTGTAGCTGTAGGTGGTGGTTGGAAGACGGTGCTCCTGTTGTCATTGTCAGTTCATCTGGAGCTGTATGCTGTATGTTCTGTCCTTCAGGTATAGGCTTCAGATGTACTCTGTTGCATCGTACCTCAGAGCCACTACCAGCTTTAACAATATACGAGCGAGGTTCTTGGAGTTTGTCCTTGACCTCAGCAGGTGTCCAAATCTTTGAAGATGGATTGAATACAGCAACTGCTTGTTCAGGCGACAAGTCCTTTAACTCTCGTTCTACTTCCCATTTTGCACAGAATTCCTCATGGCTACTATATTGCGGGCCGTTGTCTGTTACCAGAGTTTCTGGAATGCCATGCTCAGCAAAGATTGACTTTAGGTGATGTATTATGGCATTAGATGTTGTTGCATTCAGCTTCCACTGGGAATTTTGTGTAGTAGTCAGCAACTAACAGGTACTGACTCCCATGAAAGTCAAACAAATCTGAGTGCAGCTTCTGCCAGGGAAAGTTTCGTAAGTTGTACTGGAGAAGTCGTTCTTTAGGTTGTTGTTTTGCGTACTTAATGCAAGTGCTGCAGCTGGATGTCAGTTCTTTGATGTCTTTAGAAATTCCTGGCCAAAATATGCAGTCTTTGGCCCTCAGTAGGCACTTTTCAGTACCCATGTGACCTTGATGTATGATGATTAACATCTGTGGTCGTAATTTTGGAGGGATGATTGGGCGGTGTCCTTTGAGAACCAGGCTGTTCTCTATGCTTAAGTCTTCCCTGTAGTTCCAGTAGTCCTTCAGGTCATTGGGGCAGTCCTGGAAACGTTCTGGCCATCCACGGTATACTAAGTCTTTCAGATGGCTCAGCGTCTCATCCTTGCTTGTTTCCTCACGGATTTCATCCAATCTGGCAGGTGTCACTGGATGTGCTCCTGTTATCATGTCAACTTGGATCTCCGGAGGGTCGATATCTTGTGTTGCAGGTGGTTCTATGTAGCTTACCCATGACACTGCAGCAGCCACAACATTGGTTTTGCCGGGTATGTACCTGATGTCTACATCATACTTAGCTATCCTTAGCAGGAGCCTTTGCAGGTGTGGTGATGCGATTGTGATACTCTTTTTTCCATATGCCTTTCAGCGGCTTGTGATCTGTCTCGAGAATCACTTTTTTGCCATAAATGTAGTGGTTGAGTTTCTCGAGTGACCAACAAGCAGCTAAAAGTTCACGTTCAATGTTACTGTATCTTGTTTCTGCATCACTTAAGGAATGACTTGTGTAGCAGATGGGTAGTAAGACATCCTAAACCTTTCAGACTTGCATCTGATTGGATCAGGTTGTCTTTGTTTTCGTCATAGTAAGCTAAAACAGGTGCTTCTGTTATCACCTGTTTGAGTTCCTGAAAGGCCGTTGCCATACAAAGGGTACTTCCTTCTTTATCAGCTGATGCAGAGGCTCTGACATTTGAGCTATCACCGGAGATAAATGGTTGAGATGATGGTTAATCATTCCAATGAATGACTGCAATTCTGTCAGATTCTGTGGTGGATCCATGTCCACAATCGACTTTACTTTCTTCTCACCAGGTTTTAGTCCTTCAGAAGTCCATGTCAGTCCAAAGAATGATGTTTCATTGACTTTAAATTGAAATTTGTCGGGATTAAACTTCACATTGTTTTCCAGAGCTGTGTTGAGAGTGTTCAGTACATGCATGTCATGATCAACTTCACCTTTTCCATAGACAAATGTGTCATGTTCAATGCCGCTTAGGCCATCTATCTGTCCGAAGACTGTGTCAATCTTTTCCTGGAAAACGTCCCCACTGCAGGTAAGCCCAAATGGAAGCCGGTTCCACCTGAACTTTCCCCAGGGCGTGCTGAAGGTGCAGAGTTTGCTGCTCTCTTCATCTAGCATAACTTGCCAATAGCCGCTGCGGGCATCCAGGATGCTGAAATGTGTCGAACCGCTGACTTGGGGTATACATCATCTATAGTTCTCGTGTAGTAGGTGTTACGTTTTACTGCTTTGTTCAGGTCACGTGGGTCGAGGCAGAGGCGAATCGATCCATCTGCTTTGGGCGTGACCACAGTAGAGTTGACCCATGGTGTGAATTCATTCTGTACTTCAGTGATGATTCCTAGGTCCAGTAACCTCTCAAGCTCTTTTTTGTACGCTGGTTGTATGTGAACAGGTACTTGTCTTGGTGGATGCTGAACGGGAGGTATGTTCTCATCTACCTAGTAAGTAAGTAAGTAAGTAAGTAAGTTTATTTATTTCACCACGGTAAAAACAATCAGTCAATTGCTCACAAAAAAATTAAAAGTAAATATTTACAATTAAAAAGCTGTTACTGTTTTACATGTTTGCCGTGGAGCCCTTGGTTACAACTTACGGTTTTCCTTAAATAAGCTAGCAATTTCTTGTTTGAATTTACAAATTGTTTTGGCCTCTTTAATGTATGGTGGAAGGCTATTCCATAATTTCGCGCCACTAAAACTAAAGGCTCTTTTAAGATATTCAGTATGTGGCTGTGGAATTGTTAGCTTATGATCTTTGTTACGAAGGTTGTACACCGTGTGATAGTTTGAGAACAGGTCTTGTAAGTAAGCTGGGGTTTGCCCTTGCATCGTCTTGAACATAAGAAGGGCTTTTTGTTTTTTACGACGAATTGCAAGGGTGTCCCATTTCAGCTGCTCGAGTATATGAGTTGATCGTATGTCATAGTTAGACTTTGTTATTACTCTAGCCGCCCGGTTTTGAAGTTTTTTGAAGTTGATCATTTAGTTTGTTGTTTAATTCATCCCATACTATGCTACAGTAATCAAACTGTGGTTGAATTAAAGCTTCGTAAATTTGGATGGCACTGGTAGTCGAGATAAACGGATGAACACGTTTTAAAGCCCCTATACTTGAAGATATTTTCTTCGATATGTTATTTACATGTTCTGACCAATTGAGATTCTTGTCTATAGTGACACCCAAGGATTTGGTATGATCAACTTGTTTAACTTCAGCTCCGTTTATTGTGATATTGATTGTGGAATCACACTGTGCTGTAAACTTCTGGCGGGATCCAATTATCATGAACTCTGTTTTGGCTACATTCAAGCTTAGCTTGTTTGCTAGCAACCAGCGATGTACATTTCCAAGCTCAGAGTTGATGATTGGTTCCAGGTCTCCAATATTATTACCATGTACACTGATGCTGGTATCATCAGCAAACATTCTTGTTGTGGCTTGCGCCAAACAATTTGGTAAGTCATTAATATATAGAAGGAACAATAATGGTCCTAAGTTACTACCTTGTGGTATGCCACAGTTCACAGCACAGGACTCAGAAAGACTGCCATTAACACTACATCTCTGTGACCTGGTCAGTAAATACGAACGAAACCACTGGAGTGAGCCTTTGTCAACACCATAGTTAGATTAACTTGCTTAACAAAATCCTATGGTCGATGGTGTCAAAGGCCTTTTGGAGATCAATGAAAATGACTCCGTTAAACAGTCCCTTGTCAATATTTACTGACCATTCATTCGTTGCTTCGAGCAACGCGGTAACTGTACTGTGTAATGAGCGGAAACCTGATTGACATTGCGCCAATAATTGGTTTTTGTTTAAGTAGTCATATAATTGGTCATAAACAATCTTCTCAAATATTTTTGATACAGTGGGAATAACTGAAATTGGTCGATAATTGTTTAGGTCACTTTTCTCCCCTTTTTTAAAAATTGGTGTCACTTTCGCTATTTTCCACTCCCTATGGAAAATGCCCGTGGCAATCGACTGCTGAAAGATCACCGCGAGAGATGGTCCGACAATTGAGGCAGACATCTTCAGCAATTTGTTTGGGATATTATCTAAGCCTACGGCTTTCCTCTCCTTTATCCCTGCCAGCAGGTCGCAAACTGTTTGTTCACTTGGTGGTTGAATAGCGAAAGTTTTTCCAGTTGAGTTTAGATATGTGTCAAATTTAATGTCAGAGGGAGGTAGTTTACTAGCTAAAGTTTGGCCTATGCTTGTAAAATGATCGTTAAAAATTTCAGCCATCTCACTTGGAGAAGTAATTGACTTATTATCTACTTTAATCTCGGAAACGCCAGAGAATTTGCTAGCTTTTCGAGTGCTTAGATCATTAAGGAGCTGCCATGTTTTCCGAGAATCGGATTTGTTTAGTGCTAAGTTTTCCGTAAAATACTTTCTCTTTGCTAATCTAATTTCATTATTTATCCTGTTTCTCGCAATTTTGTACTTTTTCCAAATTAATTCACTATTAGTGGAAATTGCTTTCCTTTTCAAAATGTCACGTGACTGCATTTTCTTCATAAGCTCCCTAGTGATCCATGGTGAGTTTTTCCTTCCCACACGTTTGTGGACAACAGGCAGGTGGAAATCAATACATTTGGTTAGCAAACTCTTCCAGTGATTCCACATATCATTTGGATCATTGTACAGCTTGACATCTGACCACGGCATTTTTCTAAGGTCAGCTAGAAATTGCTCCTTATCAAAATTTCTAAAATTACGTGTCTCAATTATGCGAGCTTGTGACTGCTCGTAATGGACTTTTCGCGTCATAAATACTAAGGAATGGTCACTAATGCCAAGGTGGTACACTCCTGACTTGGTAATTTTGTCCGGGGAGTTAGTCACGCATAAGTCAATTAATGATTTAGTATTTGCAGTTATGCGTGTTGGTTCACTTATAAGCTGAGAAAGCCCATAGATATCAAAAATATTGATTAAATTTGTAGAAACTACACTGGGTTTTGTTAAATCTAACAAGTTACAGTTAATATCACCTAAAAGGTAATAATCAAGATTTGTTTTATCAATACTATCTATGAGGTTTTCAAATGCCGTGAACAAGTCAAGCGTTGAGTTGGGAGGGCGGTACCAAGTACTAACTAAGTATGATTTTGATCGAGGTTTAGTAATCTCAATAGTGATGAACTCCAGTAAATTATCTTCAAGATCGTTGCGCCTTTGATAATTAAGGTTATTCTTTATATAAAAACAAACGCCTCCTCCGTTTCGACCATTCTGAGATCGATCTCTTCTGACAACATCAAAACCCTGTACATGTATTTCAGAGTCCTGTATGGTAGAGTCTAGTTTTGTTTCATTGATTGCCAGAATGTCAATCTCAGATGATGCGGCGAGAAACACGCGTAATTCATCTATATGCGCAATTAAACTATTAATATTTAAAGAGGCTATTGTTACACCACGACCATAAATCTTATTTGAATCTCGTAACTTACCCTTATCCCCTACCTCCATGGGCTCCACGACATTCGACTCCTATGTCTTCTTTAAGTAATTAATAAAATTAGTTGCAAGTTGTTTTGTGCCCAATCTGTTCAGGTGGAGACCACTCCGATTGAGATGGTCATCGGGCATAATGTTAGAATTGTCAATAAAATTCCACTTGTTCTTTTCACACAATTGTTTTAAAATTACATTTACTTCAATGGCTTTCTTTTGAAGAGAATTATCGTCGGTTCTTGTTGTTAGGCTAGATATCACGACCTTGGTTGTTTTGCTATTAATCATCGAGGCAACATCAGCAATTTCTTCAGCACAGGCCTGTGCGGATTCAGACGATCGTAAGCTATTTGTTCCTACATGTAAAATCATCTCTTCTGGTTTCTTTCTAATAAGTGGCTGGACATGATCCTTCATATCTCTACTCGTACATCCACGGAAAGACCATACGTTTACTTGCGCCGTCTTTGATCACATCTTGTTCCCCTGTAAGTTTTTCAGAATAGAGTCACCAACAACAAAAATAGTACTTTTAGAAGGATTTGTTTTCTTTTCCTTTTGGAACCTTGGCTCTTTAGTTTGGCTTGCCTCTTTGTCTTGTGGAAAATTTGGTACTTTTCCATGGCTTTGTGGTTCTTTTGTACAGTCGGATTCCCTGGGGGAGTTTCTTTGTGGCTCATGCAAATTCTGAACTTTTCCATCAATTACACTTTTCGATTCTTGTTGTAAAACTTTTCCTTTTTCCTGATACATTAGGCGCAATGTAGTTAATAAAGCTTTATTTTCTTCATGGACCCTTCGGTTTTCACTTTCCAGCAAAGAGAGTTTCTCTTTGAGATTTCTGTTTTCTTCCAAGAGTGTACTTGAGCTTGATAAATTATCATAATTCCCTCTTAGCCTTGAAACTTCGAGCTGAATTTCACTAATTTGGTGCAGCAGCTCTGTTCTTAACTCTTCTACTGTAGATCGAATAAGACTTGGGCAGTCGTAATGGCCCGGGATTTCTATGTGAGGAGTGAAGCTAAATGATGGCTCCACTGATTCATTGCCATTGGAATCACTTTTGGTCTCATCTTCTTCGTTATTTAGCAGGTCGTCGACGCTTAGAATGCTACCATTTGATGGTTCCAAGGTATCTTTCTGATATGTGATAAGGCTGTCCAGGGAACAGACCAATTCCTGTGAATACATCTTTATATTCTTTGAGCAAGTAATCCTTTGTCAGTGGAGATGGGTGCTTTTTCGGATTTGCATCAAACAGCTTCACTGTTGAGGGGTTGGTTAGAGGTGGTTTCGCATCTTTTGGTTTGGGTGTGGCTATGACAGGCCAATTTAGCTTTAACAGGTTCAGTTCCTGGGCGGTGGTGTTTCCTATGATGGCTGGTCCTTGGGCATCTACTACTTCAAATGTCTGTCTAGGCTTGGGGTCATGAGGTCCCTGAACATACATTTTACAAGACCCAAGGTTGGGGATTTCAGTTCCCCCATAGGCTGTAACTTAAATGTAGGCTTCTCAAGCCTTAGATGTATTGGGAAAAACTTGGCTGTACAAGGACTTTGGTACAATATTTGTCTCAGCTCCTGAGTCTATCTTGCATGTGACTGTTGTTTGACTTCCCCGTGGGTTGGGAGCTATCTTAATCCTCAGTAGGGCTTTCTCTTTACATGCTGACAGTGTTCACACTCAAGGGTGTTGCTTCAATTGGACCCATAAACAAAGCTGGATCAGGAAGACAAGATTCACTAGTATTGGCTGTAGGTTTAGCCTCAACTTCATGCACATTTTTGCTTCTTTTTCTTTTGCAAAACAAACATTTGCCAAAGTGTCCAATTTTCTTGCAAAAATGGCATTTAGCACTCTTGGCTGGGCACTTGTCACGTGCATGTGGGCCTCTTCCACAACCAAAACATGATTTTTTCAATGTTTCTGCTCCATGAGATACTTAATTATCCGACTCACTTGGTTTTCCTTGCTGTGCTTTGACATGTTTTTTAACTGTATTTACCTCCGTTTTGCTCATCACCTTGAGTTGAGTTTCAGCCGACTCTTCAGCTTTAGCCAGATCTTTAGCCTTTTGGAGTGTAAGGCTGTTTCCTTCTTTCAGACACTCCTTCCTTACTCTTTGGGAATTCATTCCAAACACCAGAAAGGAATCGGTCCTGATGACCCACGGGATAATTGGCTTCCTTGATCAACAGCTTTAATTTGGCGATGAGAGAGTGTTCCTTGCTTTATGTTGTATAACTCCCATGCAGCGATTAGCTCATTGGAGTGTGGTTTGACGAAGTTTTTGAACCTGTCGAAATAGTTGTCTACTTTTTGTGGTCGTCTTACGACAAGTCCCAGCTGTTCTAGGCCCGTTTGGCCTGACCAATACAGTAGGTATTTGCATTGAATCGCTTCTTCCAACTTTACAAGCGGTCCTGAGAACAAAAGCTGACACTGTTGCTTACATATCTTAAATCTGTTGTATAAACCTTGGTCTGTGGACCAGTCCATTGTAGGTCCTTTAAGAATTTGGCTGGCAGCCATGTTTCGATCGATCTTGTGGATGTCCTTTCTCATCGTTTTCTCTCACTTACACCAGTGATTCGGCATGAAACTAATCATTGTCTGTAGTTAAGTCCTTGATCCCGGTTCTCTCACTTACACCAGTGATTCGGCATGAAACTAATCATTGTCTGTAGTTAAGTCCTTGATCCCGGTTCTGACACCATGTAAACTTATCAGGAACCTTCAAATCGTGTTGTGCCATTGTTTAATCTCATCACTTTCTCGTTAAACTCATAACTTACAACCATGTGCAATGAAGACTACTTGTGTGCATGCACAGTACAAAGTATTACACAGGGAGCCCATTCTTTTACAGGCCCTGCCCCTTGGCTCACCCGATTCCTCTATGATGACCTCTCTGGCCTGCATAGCAATTCCTTTGGTAATGACCAAAGCCACTGCAGTAGAAGCATTGCACTTGATAGGGCTGGGGTCTTGATTTTCCCCGCGACAATTCATGACCTCTCTTAACTTTGTCCACTTGAGACAACCTCTTAAAACCTCTTCTTGATCTTTGTCTCCAAGAAGCCCTGATATATAATCCCTGAATTGTTCATTCGGTACAGCCATTTTCTCACGCAATGCCTGTAGTTCTTCTGAGTAATACCCAGCTTTGGGATGCTTCGTTTCCTTTGCCACCACCTTAAGATTAAGTACCAAATCAAATGCCACATCCTTGGAAAGTGGGGCATCCTTTGTATGAACCAGCTGAAATATCCTAGATAATACACCATCTACAGTATCTTGACGACCTTTCTCTAACAAATCCAATCTCTGTCGGAGACCCTCTAAAACTGTGTCCTGTACACAAGAATAAAACTCCATTTTAAAAACCCAAGCTGAAAAAACATGACTACCCCAAAATTGGATCCTGTTTTAAATTCCCGACCATTGATAGCATAAATACAAATTCAAACAAGATCACGGGTTGCATGACTTAACTTGAAAATTAATTTATATATACTAGCAACCAATCAGAACCGCCTATTTTTTCCGCCACAAGACATTCCTTCGTGAAAGGAGTCAAGTATTATAGGTTGAAATGCAATTTGGTAGTACATATGGAGAGCGAGTAGCAGGTAGAAAGAAGAGGGGGGGAGGGGAGGGTGGGAAAAAAATAGAATGGAGAGGAGGGAGGTGATGAAAAAAGGTGAGTAAAGTGAAAAAAAGAATAATTTTACCATTTCTTTTTAAAATTTTTTTAAAATTTGAAAGTGGGAAAAAAATAAAAATGAATCGGAAGAACTCGTGGTGGATAAAAAGAAAAAAGGAGGATGACAAGGGGTAGGGGGGAGGGGAGGTGGGAGACAATTGAGCTCAAATGTTATGAACGTGGCGTATATCGTGGAAGGGGGCCGGAGATCATAGGTACCGCTTTGTACTACTCATCAGGGACAAAATACAAAGCAGCGGATGGAAACCCACGCGTTTCGTAACTTGTAGCGCTAAAAGTTTTGTCCTACGCGTGACCGTACGATGGATTACGATAGAAGCCACGTGGGGCGGGAAAAAAGGGGGATAAAGGGGACGATAACGTTAGAAAACGGGCTGGAGAGGAGGAGGGGGGTGTTACTTACTGGTGTGGAGGAGTGGTCTGACGAGACCAAGCTCTTTGGCGAGTTCAAGGGTTGATTTTGAAGGCATAGTGATGCAAAGGTCTTCTCAGTGCACGAGGACAGCGAAGAAGGTAATACGATAGGGGGAGTGGCGTTGACTGGACAGGAAACGGGGTTTCAGATGTCCTGCACTTAGATTTCTGTTGCCTTTACACTTCCTGAGAGCAATATGTGATTTACCTAAAAGAATTTTCATTTGTAACCTCTTTGTTTTATAGAATATATTTTCAATACACATAGCAGCCCTTCTATCTGACCGTCTTAATTCCGATTTACAAATATCACTATAGTTGACACTAATTATACGATCTTTATTTTCTGGTCGTGCTTGACCAAGGAATATTCCAGGATATGCTAATTCTTCGGAATACTTATCTCTGAATAGACTCAATGGTCTATTGCCTTCAGCTGGTGCAACATTAAAGATATGTTGTCGTTCACTGTTTTCTAAAAAATCAGTTGCTGTTAGCATAGTATCAGTAACTCCTGCAGGGATTTCTGCTTCATCTTCACTACATTCATCTTCATTATCTGACTTTTGAAAATCAATATTACAGTTATTTTCATCAACTGTTTCTGCTTCTTGATTATAAATATCATTAGTTTGATTTTCATGTTGTGCAATTTCTTCATTATACTTATTGATCCAGTCATTATCAAACACAATACCTTCATCTCTATATAGACTACTATTAGTCATTAGCCATTTTGCTGCCTCAATTACTTTACATGGTCTTACATTTAATGACATTGCTGAGCTCTTATATTGTAACTTTCTTTTTAAGTTTATTTTAATTGTACTAGTTTGACTTTGTAACCGTGGTAACATACTGGACAGGTATGGTTACATCAGCTGGTACATTGACAATATTGCCATGTATCTTAAGTTGTCTTCCTCTAGGTGCTTGCATCAATTTTTGGGAATGCAATTCTTGGTGCCAATAACCTACATTCCAATTCATTAAGATCAAAAAACTCTGGTTTTTCTGGAAATTTCATACCATTAACTACTGCACATACTGGAATTCTGCTTTTGGTTAAATGATTATGGCATGTTCTACAAATCCCACTCTTTATCATCAATGCTTTTTGTTTCACATAGGTATTTGATGATATCAGGATTTGGACCTTTTTTAGTTTTTTCAGCATTTATTACAGTATGCTTGTACCATGTTTGGTCACAGCATGTACAGATATAAAGTGGACCTTGATTTACCTTTTTATGAAATCTTGAAATCATAACATTGACACATTCAACTTGATTGTTTGCTCTATACCTTCTCTTGTATTCATTATGCTTCCCCTTTTGCTCTGCTGAGGACTGTGATGCTCTGTAATTCCGCATGTATTCACTGTGCTTTTCTTTCATCTCTTGAGCTTTTGTTGCTCTATAATTTCTTTGATAATCATTATGCTTTGCCTTTTTTTCAGAGGAAGCCTTAGATGCTCTCTAATCTCTCATATAAGCTGCTTTTCTCTCTTTTATGCTTTGAGAATTGGTTGCTTCTAAATTAATAAGTCCTTTTTTGGTAGATGTACATGTTTTCTCATAGCAAGGCTTTTTAACATCAGCATCATCTTCTGTCATTTCTATCAAAGTTGATTCTGTTGTTATGGTGTCATGCTTTCTCTTTTGAGGATTATCAAGTGATCCAGTATAAGTTCCACTTTTTGTACTATCCCCATTGTCTAAAACAGATGTTGAGATGTAGTGTGTCTCACTTATGTGCCCTATATATATTGATTTAGCACTATGCACTGCATTTTTTGCTTTAACCAAGGTCATTTCAGAATAGTTTTCATTTGATTCGATTATATGAATCTTTAAATTTATTGCGTCAGCTACAGCTTGTATTATAACATGATCAGCCCATGTTCCTTGCATAGACATGTTGTTTAAATAATGTAACCAAGATGTTTCTAAATTGAACTCAATAAATCTTTCAGGATTTTCTCTCAAATACCGAATTCCAGCAGCTCTGATATTCAGATGAAGACTAGGATCACCATACAATTGATGTGAAACTGATCTAAAAAAACAATCACCTCCACCACCAACATCTAGAGGTTTTAGTCTGTACCTAAGTAGTCTGTATTTAAATACAAAATCTGGATCATTAAAGGGTATATTTCATCTCCAGATGATGTATGATAATTCTTGGACTGGGTTTAATTCAACATCCCAGACAGTAAAATATTTGTTTTGAGACATCGTGTATTTTAGTTGATAACTTTGTTTGTTAAAATATTTTCTTCTCTTATTGGTTACTGAGCGTGAATTTAAGTGAATATCACTACAATTCCAATTCTTTGTAAGCTTATATGTTGTACAATAATGATTAATATTGGTGCAACGGTCACTGCATGTACAAAAATTGTCGAATTTTGGTTTTAAAAGGTAATTGCTGAAGAAGCAGTCTTTTTACGTATATAGTTGACATAGTATAGCTTGTTTTTAAACATAAAACAACTCTTTTAATTTGGTACATGTTCGATGTTACTAACATCATCTTCAGCCATATGAAATAATATTACAATGCGCGTGAATATATAATGATACCTATACATTCAGTTATTAACGAACAAAATTTAAACTAACCAATAAGGAAACAAGTTATCTAAAGTAGAGTATGAACTAAAGATAACTGAAAAGATAAACAAACTTAACATAACAAAGTTAAACTGACATGTTCAACTTGTTTGTTTAACTCAGGTTTCAAACCGTTCAATGAAATAGCCCTCTTTAATTTTTAACTGGAAATTACTAGAAGCAGAATCTAGTATTTTAAAACACGATAGATCACATTTGTCCTTGCAGTCCTTTGAACTAGTAAGATGTTATAAACATGTGATTTTTATCCCGGAATAAATGCTCATTTACGCGTGTGGAAAAATGCCTATGGGTTTCCCCGATATAACGAATTAAAAGAGTTGTTTTATGTTTAAAAATTATCACATCCTTTGTGCTTCTGAGACCTTTTGGAAGTATAGCTTGTTGTATTTATTCACTAAAACATATAACCTAGACGATACAGGAGTTGATTTCCTAACAATTCTTTTATAGTTTTTCGAACTTTTCTTTTTCTCATTGTTTGTATAATTTTTCCTAAAAAATTTCTAGATGGTTCCCTGTCTCTACGACGTACACGAACATGTCAGCTTATTTTAGGTCTATTAACACTTCTAACAGTAGATCTATAAATGTCATTGAATATGTATTCTATTTCTCAACACTCGTATTCCAGCTCAGTTGAATTAAGGTATGGGAAAAAATATTATCAGCGGAACCAAAGTGAGTCAAAGACGAACTTTGGGGTTGAGGGGCCCACCTGCAAACCGCACGAATTTTTGGGGCGGGGTGGGTGGGTCGTTCAACTAGCGAGTGACTTCCTTTAATTGCCGCTTGAAGTGGAACTGAGCAAGAAAACGAATGTGCGTCCAAGTATTTATGGCTAAGCCAATTATTTATTCCACGTAGATATTAGTCCCTGGACACTTATTAGGTTTAATTTGTACCTTATTCACTTTCGCATATAATTACGAGTATTGAGAATAGTGCATCTTTGTATGAAGAGTCATTATTAAGATATAGTTCGCTACTACTATAAGTAGTTTTGTCGAGGTTTTCAATGTTTACCACAGCTTTCATGGTTTCTTGGTCAATGAAAGGCTCACGTGCAGCCTTTAATGTAATTCCCCGAGGGGCTTTCATAATCCAGTACAAAATGGGCTCAATTATCCTCCGAAGAGGCTCAGTAATCCTCCGAAGAGGCTCAGTTATCCTCAAAAGAGGCTTATGTTTTCCCATTTCGGGATTTTGTTTCAGCAAAGTTGGTTCACTGCTTACTGGCGAGTGCTGTTTTGGATGTGGCGTCGTCAGTTCAGCTTGGACTCGCTTACAATTTCGTCGAACACATCGGCCTAAAACTCGAACAACACTGAAAAAAACTTTCATTTGACCGTTTAGAAGTAGTAAATGAAAGCTGTGATAAATAATAATAGTAAAAGTGGTAGACTATCTTCACTTACCTCAACTTGAAAGCCAAAGTAAACACGATTCCACACACAACTGAGCCATGAGGTAGCGATCGGGTGTCATTCGTGAGAAGTACGGAAGCTGATGAGCTGAATCGTTGGGTGAAGGGATGAACGTTGTGACGTCCTGCTTTATCATTCCCAAGTTATATGTATATATTCTAAAATTCAGTCCGATTAACCTTCTCTTCCATTCTTCTATTCTCTAAATATTTATTCACATTATTTTAGAGATCCTTAATGAAAAAGACACTATGGTTTCATTGTAACTATGTGCGAATTATTTTGATTGGGCAAGCAGAAAAAAAATAAGCTTTTGTATAAATTATGACATTATAATATCGTTTTGATTCACTTGTTTTCCTTATCAAATCACACACTTAACTGAAAACTTGTGAATAAAATCAATATCAAGATACCCTTATGTATTAGTACCTGATTCGTTTATTGTTTTAGTAGCATCATAGTGACCTGGTCCGTATTAGTTAAAAGAAACGTACAGTGTCTCTGTGGTAACTTGTTCGTTTGGTATGAAGGGGACGTATGGACATCCCGGTATGCTGGTGATGATTATTGTTGGAATTCGAGGATATTTGAACATACTCTCATTACAAGGTCGCCCATTTCCCCACAGAATGTTCCTTCCTCACGAAATCGTTCAGTTTCATCGTTGATTTCTTGTTCCTCAACTCCAAGAAGCGTCTGATTCTCAGCGGTGCATTGTACTTTGTTAACAAAAAGTTGACGAAGACAATAAACTGCATCTTCAAAACTTCCATCTAGTCCCAAGTCTTTGATGTGCTGCTGAAGATTTTCATTGGTTTTATTTAACCATTCACTAGATTTCCACAACTGCTTGATTATGCTTGCAAATGCACAGTCTCCATCTCCCACAACTGGGTCAATGGCCAGATTAAAAGCTTTTAGATTTCTTGTTAACAACAGATCTTTTTCGCTTCGTGGTAAAACGTTTTGCATCTCGTGA